>VDFB02374399.1:0-29051 GCA_007258455.2 Sequoia sempervirens | reverse complement strand
CAATTTCCAACAAGTAATAATTATCCTCATAATGGGGGAAATTTAGGGGAACCATTTTGCTTCCACTACATGATCTTTAATAATCACACAATATGAATCACATTTAGGACGAATATGGCCATTACATCTCCTTACTCCTTGAATTAACCCATAATTATGTCATACACTCAATTTTAGGGGTTTTACTATGATTTTTATATCATCACTTAGTTTTGCATGGTTTCATATGTGTGCATATTGTGGGGGACAACTCAATCACAACACCATAATTGAATTATACATGACAACTCCATTCTTGATTTCACATGGCTTCATGCTTTTATATGTCATGTGGAACAACTTGGTAAGAACCTCGTGGTTACCTTGTACATCATGATACCATTTATGTTCAATTTTATAAGGCTTGTTTTTATGTTGTAGGGGATACCTTAGCCACAAACCCACAAATTTACCATACAACATGTTTATTTTTCACATGCTTGTGTCATATGTATACCTTGTGGGGGACCAAATAAATCACAACTCTATACTATCCCATACATGGTGGTATACACTGGACACATGCCATTTTAACCATTATCCAATTTTCACACTCACAATAAAAATGTGGTGTTTATAACCATATATTTTTATGCCATTAACATAATTTTCTAGGCACTACTATTGACTTGTGTGTGAAAGTATGGAGGATGCCACTCTATTACAAGGAATCATCCATAATATGTATCCTATATCTATGTACTATTTCATTTTACTACATATCTTACTTTGGTATGCATTGTTCATGCAATTTCACACGCTCACTAAAGTGGAAATAAAATTTAGGGATAAAAGTGCATACCTTGCCCTTTTACTCATTCATTTTACACCTACTTTTGATACTATTATAAATATTTTAGTGTAGTTCTCAATTTGTCTTGTTTTACACATAAATAGACTTAAATTCTAAAATTTTCACTTGGAGTAGTTTTATCTATGTTCTAGACAAGACTAGTCTAAGTATCTTATCATCCTTTCTCTCTTCAAGCAAGCACATTCCTTGGACTAAGGATCATTTCAATCTTGTTCTCTCATTTCAAATTTTAGATTTTTTACACTTGATGCCAATTTATTTGAAATTTGAATGTTACCCTTCCACTTCGTATGTCAAAACACTTGGAGTTCAACATCCACAACCTTCTATATACATACAATCCTAGATCATCAGTATTCAACATAAAGTAACATTAGATAATCAACAAACATTAGAAAAATCCATTATAAAACATTTGCACTAAAGTATACATTAACACAACATCAATACTTACATCAACATTGATTTCATTGACACTTTGTCACTTGCCTAATGTGGATTCTATCTTGTATCACCTAAAAAGACTCTTGACTTGTTATGAGGGAAGTTGACAAATCTTTTGCTTGCATGAAATAGACCTTGTTGTGATTTTCAACACAACCATTTATTTTAGAAACATGCACTAAAGGAATGAGTGCAGGTTGCATTAGTAGAGGATGAATATGTGGTAGGTGGACTAAATTGTGTGGTAGAAAAAGATGTCCTTCAACCAAACAACAAACATGACATTCCAATATTAGTATGATCTCTATCTAGATTACATCACATGATCCATAACATATATCCATCACTAGCTTCCCTATTTTGATTGTTGATCATGGTCAAATAGTAGAATCTTTGTCATTGAAAACAAAAAAAATGACAAAGAGCTAAGCAAATCTAATTCTTCTCTTATCATTTTTTCATTTTTTAGATTGATCAATAAATTTGAATTTTTGGACCATCTCATACAACAATTATAAGAATACAATTTAAGAATTTTAACATAAATTTCAAATATAAAAACATGATAACTTAAACACTTGAATTCAACCCAACTCACAAAAATCTATCAACAATTAGCATATAATAAAAATATTAATATTAAAAACATTAAAAAATAAAATCATCTAATATAATAATTAAATTATTATTATCGATGGTCATAATTCGTATTCTAAGGATTGTACATTGTAATGTTTAGTTTAAAATATAATTGCAATTTAATGCATGTTATAAAAATTACTTACCTTTTTTAAATAAGAGATATTAAAGTGGGACAAATTCATAGAAACCTTTTAAACACTTTTTCTTATCTTTATTTGGCACATGAGAAATGTTTATTAAGTCTATGAAAGTTGCTTGTTTTAAAGGTATCATATCAAAATAGTCAACAATTGCTGCTAAGGGTATCCTTCATATCTATTTTATGTCTATTTAACTTTACTTTCTGACTTGCGTCACATGGTTATTTTTCTTTAAAGGGAAAGGAAAAGATAAATAGGTAATATTTTAAGCCACATATTAAGGTTATGCTTTTTAATTGTTATTATTTTTCATCATTATTTTTTATATAATAAAAATAATAATTAATAATTAAGAAGTATATAATATTAGTTGGGAAGGAATAAAAGTATAGGAAAGTTGTTAAATATTAGTAGTATGAAACTATTATTTGAAATCTTTAATGACTAGTCATTAGTATAGTTTTTTACAAATGACCAATCTATTCATCTTGGTTTGGACATTCTTAATGTAGTGATGTTCACTCAATTGTACGAAACCTCGTTGTGGAGAGTGGAGTTCTAAGGATGACCATAGTTAGAGTATTGTTAGCAAGAGCGAAAAATTGAGAGACATCATTACCATGTTTAGCCTCAAGAACTTAAAGCTACTCTTTTGTGTTGGTGATTTGAATAGTGAGACCTTTAAGGGTAGTGGTATTTTCCTTAATAAGCCTAAAAAATGAGTCATTTGTAAGGACAAAGTAGTAAGGAAATATGAAACTTGAGCTCAATTTGGAAGATGGATTCAAGAAACATAACCAAACATTAAAGTCTCCACAAGAATGAGAGGAAGAGTTAGTGAAAGGATTCATAAATAATGTTATAGGGTATACTGATACTAAGGAGTGCTCACTTCTAATTCCAAACATGAAAGAGGAAGAAAATAGAAGCCTTGGGTGTTAGGCATGTGAGTAGAACCAAAAATCATGTTTAATAGTTTTACATTTCTTGGAAAATAAACAAGGGTGGGGTATTTAGGAAAGAAGTGGAGGCAGTTACTAATAGGTAGTGTTGATGATGGCCGCCAAGACAAAGAACAACTCCTCGCACATAATATAATATCCTATCTCACTTGAAAAGGTAAATCTCTATCAGCAAGCCTCAAGAGATAACCCTGCCAGGTCTCTAATGTCGTGTCTTGACAATGCTGCGAAACAACTCGATAATGTGAAAATACCGGGTAATCACAATGGGACCTTACTACAATCAAAATACTGAATCTCAATTTATCGGATCTAACAATATGATGATACTTCAATCCTAAATTTAATCCAATAATCAAAGAAATAACAAAAGATAAGGGTTTCAAAGAGATTTATAAACTTAATATTAAACCTAAGATTAACAATGTAAATGACCAACACTTAAATGGACCAATCCCTCAAAACTAATCTCTACTTGACCCAGATAAATTTGTAATCTTATAGAAACAATGTAATCGTCTAAGGTGTTAAGATTTTCAAATCATGAACATTAATTCAAACAACCCTATTTCAATTGATATGAATAAACCCTCACAATCAAACTTAAGCACGATGGATATAAAAGTCCAGGCTAACTTTGCAAAGCAACTAACAATCAGTTGGTTGCAAAACATATGGACCAGGGATTGCTGCAACACTTCATATATCGAACCATAAACACTATTAAATCAAATCTAATCTAAATACTATCTTCCCAAAGCAATTCTAAAGATAGAACAACAAGAACCATGCAAGATAAGAAGAAACACAAGTATGGCACCAAATCACAATGTCATTACTTGCATAAAATTATCCACTATAGCAACAATTCCAGCTTTCTGTTACAATATTTGCTTGAGAACAACTACTTGCTAACACTTGCTCTACTTAATTCGCTCTAACTATCTCTCTATTTGTCTATGTCTAAAACTTCTTAACCATTACAAAAGAGGAAAAATGCCAAATTTATAGAACCCCCAAAACATGTCGGCCTAGATAGGATTTTACAATAATAATTAGGCCCAACAAGTCGGCCAAGAGAAATTCACAATAAAATAAAATATGCATTAAATGCATGAATTTCATCCAGGTCGGCCTGGGATCTCCAATGCAACTCGGACCAATGCATGGCAAAATAATAGGGAAGCACAAATCTCGATGTAGCCAATCATTAACTGCCTTCCCCTTTGTCCTTATTCTGATCCAGCATTTCATGAACCTTCAAAAGCACCCTATCCAAGTCGGCCATAGGTGGTAAAGGAAAAACCCTAAGTCATCTCTCAATTGATGCAATTTCTTCCCTTGACTGTTTTACTGACTTATCCCAATCAACCCTATAGGTTAGGTATTTATCAATGAAAACAATGTATGTGGCTACATCATCCAACTGATGCTCAGAAATGAAATCATCATTAATTAGGGCATAAACATCATCCCAACACCTCCTCAACTGTTCCAAACTCAAATATTTAGGGGCGATCTTCCTTCTCCCTGTCATAATCTCAAAAAAGGCAATGGAGCCATTGTACACACCAGCCAAGGTATCATCAATCTGCCTCCTTTTTTTGTAGATCTTCTTCAAAACCTTCTACCTAATCTGCAATGCTTCAAACCACCTATGCTCAAACAAATTCAGAGGAAGGAAGAATCTTATCGCTACATTTCAGCCTATTCCCCAGTGTACCGCTAATAGTCTCCGTTTTCTCATAGGAGATTCAGATCTTCCTTGTATCCCGTGTACAACACATTCTTCAACTATCAACCGCCTCACAACATCCTTCCCTGTTGACAAAATCTCCTTAATGGCTTCATTACCTTTGGTTCGCACCCCCTGCAACCAATTTGCAGTGGCAAGAGTGGAAGCTTTCATCTTTTCAAGCTCGGTGATAGTCTCCTGGGGTAAAGGATTTGCAGTAGAAACTGAGGGGTTAATGGATTGCAGGGGCTTCATTAAATCTTCCAAGCATTTCTTGAGATTCTCATTTTCCTACTTTAACTCATGCCTAGTATTTATTTCCTTCCTCAATCTACCCAAGATAACCGTACTAGAACCCTGGTAGTCCTGAATATCTTGCTCAACAGAAGTGGGCCCTAGATTGAAAGTCTGAACATTGTAATCCTTTCCAACCACATCATCTCTATTTTTATCTGGAGCAAGGGTGGCAATGTGAACAACCCTGTTATGAGCTTCATCCCTTTCAATCCTTGAAATTACCCTAGCCTTCTTTTTACCTTTTTCTTTTCCAATTTTGGCTAGTAGTTCATCCCAATTCAGTGGACTATCTTCCAAAACAACCTATTTTCTCTTTATCTCCTTGTCCAACCAACCAGGGACAGTGGAATCCAATTGCACCTCACCTTTTTTTTTTCTTGCTATTGGTCTTTAAGTGCCTCCTCACCCAAATTCTATTTTTTAGCAGTTTCATCCATCTTGCTTGCTTTCTATTCAACATGCTCTTCCTTATGCTCAAGTGATGGAACCTTCACTGCCTCTTCTTCTTTAGGAGGGGATTTAACCTCTTCATTCATAATTGGTTACTCTGCATATGCAACCAAGGGAGATTGCATTACCTTTTCAACTTCAACTTCTGCACGATAAAGGTCACCTTCATGGAATTCTTCCCCTTCAATATCTGGGTGATCTTCAGCCTTCTCAGACTCACCAAGTTCACTTTGAGCTTCATGGGCAGAAAGAACATCATCATGCTACTCCTCATGAGAAACAACTAGAGGAAGGTCCACCTTAGACACACTATCCTTGGGAGGAGTCCTAGACCTCCTTGTATACACCTTGGCCTTCTCCTCTGAGCTTTCAACATTTACCACTGGTGGAGTAACTTCTTCCTCTCCTACCTTGGAGCTTGCCTTCTCTGAAAATTTTACGACTCTTCTCCTTTTAGGCACTGGAACATCAACCTCAGAACCTTGTTTCTCCATTTCCTTTTGTTCAGACCTCTTAGTTCTTGTCCTCTTCTTAGCCTTCGGCTTTCTTTTCTTTTCGGTCTCCTGGACTTCCTCCTCCTAAACACCTTGAATCTTGATCTTGAATGGAGAGTCTAGCTTGCCTTTTCCTTTGGGATCCTGCTCGATTGATTCTTCAGAAGTGGAGTGAGGATCCATATCTCCCATCAGCTCATAGGTGCATTTCACACCTTCATTCTCCAACCCCCAAAGCTTATGCTTGAGCCACATCTTGGTAAATTTGATCACCAGATCCATTAATTGTTTTCATTCTATTTTTTCCTCCTCTAACCAATCCACATCACTAATTGGTCTATCTTTTACAGCCTCATACACATGATCTTGGATCAAGTTTCCATCATCATCAATTTGATCTGGGACTGTTGTCGCATTGTATAGCCCGACTAACTTAACTGGGCGCCGAGAGAACCTCTTATTCCTGACCTCAAATTCATCACTGCAATTGGCCCAGTAATCTTCCAAATCAACTTTATGGCCATACTCTCTACTGGCCTTCTTTTGAGATTCTCCTGTGATATCAAACCTTGATCTCTTAGAGTGAAAGGATAAACCAAAAGTAGTCATTTCCTCCTCTAAACCCTGAGCTAAAACAATACAAGGACATGGCTTCGTAGTGCCAATCCTCAAGGGGAAGTCTCCACGGAATCCAGTCTTATGCTTGTCCCTCTTGACTATGGCATCGAAGTCACATATCTGTGTAGTGACCTCCAAAAGTATGATGTGATCAATAGGGTACCTTGGAGGTCTGTAAGGAGCCCTTTGGCAGCCATCAATCTGGATGTAGGAGAAAGTTGGGAACCGAATAAACCAAGCACCATATTTCTTGATGAGCTCCTTTGCTTGGTCTAAAATCTTGACATGTTCTGCACCCTGAAGTAATCTAGTGATGTGCATGGTGAAGGCATCATTCACCCTCCTATAGTTCGAGTTTCTCCTAGGTGCAATTGAGGGAAAATCCTCATAAATAATATCCTCATTCAAAGTTGCCCCTTGTACTCAATCCTTGTATGGGTGAGATTCTCAAGAAGAGCATAGACCAAATATGAGGTCATTAGAAGGTCTTGGTCTCCAAACACATTGGACAACTACTCATGAATTACTCGCTAATGAATCCTGCCCAATGGTAGTCAGCCTTTCCCGCCCATCCTCACACAGCGTGCGGGCACATCCAGCTCAAACATGCGAAAGCATTCTTCAATCCAACCACCCCGCTAAGAAGAGTGATGGGCATCATAATATTCTTTTCTTGAACTTTTGCCCGATAATTGCTTAGAAACTTGAAGTAGTGTGACTTGGAAGCCCAAACAGAATTGATAGTCATAGACTTCACGCCTATTCATTGTAAACTCCCCGAAGCTACCTTCATGCTGGAATTCCACCACATGAGATCTCATTCGCATATCCAAAGTTTGGGCAATGGAAACAGGGTTGAGATTCACCACAACTCTCCCTTGAGGACCAATTATTCTTTGTGTATCTTGATCATAGTTCCTGGCACACTCAAGGATAAGGTCATAGCACTAGACTATGGAAGGAAAACCAACCACATGTGATAAGCCCGACTCTTTCATTCTTCTAGCCACCAAAGGAAGATCCTCGGCTGCCATTCTTCCTTTAAACTCTTCGTAATCCCACAACCCAACATTTGTATCTGTTACTTTTGACCAGATAGAAGTAACCTTACTCTCAGGAATTATGCTTTTGATGTCCATTTTAATCTTTTCTGCATCAGTCATTGAGGATCCAATCGCTCCCTTGCTAGACTCAACATGTATTCAACAAAGAGCATAGTAAAAACCATAGGAAAGCAATGCTAATCCATCAAAACACTGTTATAATGAGCCTCATACAATCAAGGTGTTATTAGAACTTATACAAAATGATCTTGATACACTTCAGGTTTTAGGACCATCCGTGGAATCTAACCCAAAGAGGAATTTTGAGAAATTCTAGGCCAAACGGATTTTAGCAAAAAAATCATGAAAACACCTACTAACAATTAAATCCGATCATTATAAATCAATAAACCTCATAAGAGATCATAAGATAGCATGAATTAATCATAAAATGCATTAAAAATCACTAACATATCATGCTATCCCATATTCCATCACATTCCATCAAATTTTGGGAAAATCTGCTAGAGACAGATTTTCGCAAAGGAAGAGACACTTTGCAAATCCGGAAAAAATAGGGAACCAAGGGCCTCGGGAAAATACGGAGTCGACATAAATCTGCGGGTAAGGTAAAACTTTGAAAGCCAACAGATTTCAGAGACTCAAAGGAAATCGGGAAACGGAGAGATCGAAAATCCGGGGTCGATTCCGAACTTAATACACCTAAACTCCGAAAAGTAATAGAAGATTCGAAAACCAAGGAGATCGAAAATCCGGCCAAAGATGAACAATCCCATCGAGGATGAAACCCGAATATCGACGTTAAATCACGATTACGCTCAGAACACTAGATCGATTATGAATTTGAAAGATTTAGGCTTAGGGAAATTTTAATATGGGCCTTCTATGGACTCTCCTAGCACTCTAAGCCAATTCGAGAGCAAACTAAAGATAGATGGCGATGCCCTAAGTTTCAAACTCTATACATCCGCCATTAGTGTATAGGAAAGCTCAGAATCCAAATGTTTTGACTACTAAGTCACTACTAGGGTTTACTAATAACTCTCAAACAAGATACATCAAAATGCAAATAGACAGAGGAGCTCAAAACTTACTTGGGAGATGAAAAATAAAGCATTGATTGACAACCCTAGCATGAAATGATCAAATATGTAGGAATTCAAACCCAAAAGTTCTCATAGCATCAACATGCTATCCATAATCATTAATTAAAAGCAAGGCAATCGAAAACATACCATTGTGAAGTGAAAATCAATCTCAGAAACAGTAAATGCGAAATTCAATGGCGTCCACAAAGAACAGGGGAAGGAATGCACAAGAAATCACCACTCAAATCCACAATTCGCAAACTCAATGCCTCAAATCCAAATCTAGCACCCGCAAGAATGCACTCTGTAGCTCAATCAATGACAAATAATAGCATAATGGCATAAAAGACCCCGAAAATCAATTAAATACCTCACTCAAAGTGCGTACAAAGACATTAATGTTGTGGACAAGATAGCTAGGAAAAACCTAGAAACCCGATGATAGGATGAAATCCAAAAAAATACAGCCCACGCGGACAGCACTCAATCGGAGTCTGAACAGGATCCGGGAAAATCCAGCCGAGGTGGAAAGTCCCGAACCAGGGCGAAAACCTGAACTTAGCACAAAACCAAAGATCTTCAATGAATAACTTAGGGGAATCACCTAGGAAATCAAAATAAACATTTAAGCACATGCCAAAGTAAGATGAAACCTCAAAAAAAAAAAGGGCCAAGACACCAAAACCGAAGCGAAAGAGGGTCCCCATTCTGGTGTGTGCTAAAAACTACACAACAGTAGCTTAAAATGGAGGATCTTCCAAGTGATCAATTATGATTTGGAAGTGGCTGTAGACTTCCAAATACAAGAACTAAACTAGAACAAAGATGAAGTAATTCAATTTAACATTTAGGTGGTCAACGGTGGGAAAAGGTCAAAGAAGAGTGTGGTAAATTTGCCTGAAGGAAAGGAGAAGAAGGAAGTTCCAAAGTGTCACTACTAAGCCTTGAAAAAAATCACACGGGATGAGGGTGGAGAGTATTATGATCAAAGATGGGGGAATATGAGCTTGTGTAATGCCTAATCTTTTTCTTAAGACATTAACAAAGAAAAAAGATGAACTATTTTTTTGTATTATAATTGCAACACTTATGTGTCATAGTTGCATTAATACACTCCAAGATGACACAATAGAAGACGACACACAAGTAGACAACACAAATACACCAAGCATGGTGTTACCAACAAAAGACTAAACCATGTCATGTGACGAGGCCATAATAATTGTTCAAGAGGATTAAATTTTCTCTATGATGAACATAGTACATTGACTACTATTTTTTTCTCTCATCTACACAAGGATGGAGATTAGATTGATGCACCAATTCACTACATATACCAAAATACATCTTGGGTATTGAGTTTTATAGAAGCCGAGTTGATAGAAATTTTTGGTTTAGCCAGAGGAAGTATGTTAGCACAATTTTGTAGTCATTTGTTATGTAGGACTATAAGCTAATGAACATTTCTTTACTTTTTAGTACTCAATCAAATCTTTGAAACAATGTCCTAAGTCAAATGATAGTTTGGAAGATATGTATATTTTTCATATGCTAGTTCATAGGTAGCTTGGTAAGTTTATGTTTAACCTTCATAGAGAGCATTGGGATTATGTGAAAAGGGTGTTTCGATATTTGTGTGAGATTTTGATTTTTTTTTGCTTGTTGAGGAGGGATTTTTAATCTGGCCCGTTCTAGGTGAGGCTAGAAATGAGGACTTCATCCTCGACATGAACACAATATCAACATGAATCGTCCAAACCTACGAGCACAATAGCCCATCAGGGGTAGAGAGGGTGAGAGCCTACAAACACACTAGGCCAATAAGGGTCTGGAGCACAATATGGAGCACTAAGTCACTTGGCATGAACACCGGCGACATCAATGCTAAGATTCATATTTGTGAGCACATTACATCAACAAGGGCACAAGGCCCACGATCACAATAGCTTAGTGGAGATTTGAACCTTAGTGGCCACTACAACAACACTACCACTTAACCATCACACCATGGGGTGAACCCTGTAAAATTTTGAATTATTATATCTGTTATCATGACACTATCGATGTAGGCAAGATGTTAGACATAAAAAGACTTTGTTGATGTAGATAAAACTAGAGATTTCAACAAGAGATCAACCAATGACTATATGTTCACTTTGTTTAGAGGCGTAGTTAGCTAAATAAGTAAGAGAAAATATATCATTACTCTTTCCACTATAAAAATAGAATTTAAGAAACTATCACATAAAAGTTTCACTAATCAAAATAAAGATAGGTTATATTTCATTCTTAGGACTGCTACTTTTGATCCTGAAATCATTAAACTCTTTCATTCATTCAATCAAAGAGATTGTACTTAGGCTCAAAATGTGTTTGTTTTTTTTTGTTGGAAATACCACTGAGGGGGTCCCCTTTAGCTTAGAGCCAAGGTCTGAGGGGTATCCATTCCACCAAAATCCGATCGAGGCATGATCCTGACCTCATCCCTTTTTAGGCGTCGGGGCCTTGCACTCAACAAGACTTGATCCCTGGGGAGCTCATTAAGAACCTTAGAACCTTTCAACTTCACCAATAGATCAAAATAATAACTTAAGAGCTCATAAACTCACAAACACCCATCAATGCAAAAATATAACAACAAAAGTGCATGAATCAAAGACTCTTAAACTATGACCTGATTCCACAATGTGGAAAAAGCAATGGCCAGGATTCAAATGGGTTGATCAAAGATGTGAATCACTCCCCTTTCACCTTTTAAACCCTAGGGCTGAGATGTGGACACCCCTGCTGGCTATAAATATAATCACGCACATAGATAAGGGCCTAATTAATGTCAGATCATTCGAGGACACTTGGAAATGTTTGAATAGTTGTTCATAGTAAAGTACTCAACTCCCTTGACCAAAGAATTCACACATTAACCCATGTTTGCTTGTGACAGAAAAACATCATACTGCGACCGAAATGAATGCAGGGAAAGGGATGTTGTGAGGAAAATGTTTAACCATTTTGACTGTTATAAGCCTATGACTTGAGGTGGCCACCTGTTACCTATCTGCCAGGAATTAAACCGTGTGCAGATTGACTCAACTGTTTAACCCCCTATCGTCTATCTTTAACACAATTCTCCTGAGCCATTAATAAATAACATAAGGTAGTTGTTACTTAAGGTCGAGGTAGGTGCAGGTCGCTTTTAATTTACTACCATGTTACCTATCCGAAAGAAGTGGAGGCAATTACTAATAGTAGTTTAAAATGGAGGATCTTCCAAGTGATCAATTATGATTGGGCAGTGGCTCTAGAGTTCCAAATACAAAAACTAAAGTAGAAAAAAGAGGCAACAAAGATGGAGCAATTCAATTTAACATTTAGGTGGTCAACAATGGGAAAGGGTCAAAGAAGAGTGTGGTAAAATTGCTTGAAGGGAAAGGAGAAGAAGGGAGTTCCAAAGTGTCACCACTAGGACTTGAAAAAAATCACATGGGATGAGAGTAAAGAGTATTATGAGCAAATAATGTTGAATAAGAGCTTGTGTAATGTCCAACCTTTTTCTCAAGGCATTAACAAAGAAAAAATATAAAATATTTTTTTCTATTATAATTACAACACTTATGTTCACAGTTGCATTAACACACTTCAAGATTATACAATAGAAGACAACATGTATAAGTTACATAACACAAATACACCAAGCATGGTGTTACCAAAAAAATACTAAACTATGTCATGTGACGAGGCCATAATAATCATGCAAGAGGATAAAATTTTCTCTATGATGTAGTTAGTACATTAGCCCACTATCTTTTTCTCTCATGTACAAAAGGATGGAAATTAGAGTGATGCACCAATTTATTACACATTCCAAGGTGACTTAGATAACATCCAAAAGGATGTTGGAATGGCCTCAAAATACTAATATTATATCCTGATGAGGTGGGTCCACTATGACATACGTCTCAACCAAAAAAAATTCTAACCAGGTGATTACATAGAAAAGCATGCAATAAAACATAAAGGAGTGGGTAAATTTCAAGGTACATCGAATCTATTCAAAACAAGACGATAGGAAGGAAAGTCTAACCAAGGGGAGAATTTTTTAATTAAAAATTTTCCCAATTTTTTTTGGGAAGTACCTAATATCTTAGGGTCACCTCTATTGCCAATAAGGTCACCTAGAATAGGCTAGGTTGCTCAATAGGGGACATGTTGGTTTTAAGGTTTTTAGGGTCTTGGTAGCTCCAATTTATCTTTATGAGTTTACAAAATATTTTTTTTATCACCCTTAAAACCTAGAGTGACCCAAAGCATGGCATATCAATCATGCAAGGCATGAAATGAAGACCCATAGCCTAAGACACAATACAACTAAGCCCAAACAAACCTTAAGCAACATAGAAGCCAAACAAGTCATATTACCACAGTAAGTATTTTGTTTTAAATTAGATTTGATCAAAAAATTTGGTTAGGGTTGAGCTTCCCATTATTATGTTAAGAAACCATAAATACTCTAAATTTATTTTAACCTAAAAATCACACAAAAAAAATCATTGAATTCTTCTTAAGAACAAGGCATGAAAGCACAATCATTCAACTAAACCATAGAGTTGAGAATGCATTAATTTCATAATTAAATAATACTTAAACTAAAATTTAGGAATCATATACCATGATCATAAGATACTTTTCAATCCCAAAAGTAAAATAGAGCTAAGCATCGTAGTTTTAG
Organism: Sequoia sempervirens; assembly: GCA_007258455.2. NCBI lineage: Eukaryota > Viridiplantae > Streptophyta > Pinopsida > Cupressales > Cupressaceae > Sequoia > Sequoia sempervirens. The sequence goes on along the minus strand of VDFB02374399.1, from coordinate 15,538 downwards.
AACTTTTCAACTCATGTTAACACCCTCTCAAGATGAGGTGCAAAGTCAAGTGAAATAAAACCATTTAATAATTAAAAATAAAAAGGCCTCAAAATTTTGGGGTTGGGGCCCTAGCTCGGTTGGCTAAATCTTTCCTGTTGCAGGAGGTTGGTCACGAGGTCTAGTCTCCTCCACCCTCGTGGTACCGGAGGGCGTGTCGCGCCAGCGCCGCTGGTCACGTTAAAAAGTTTACCAGGCACACTGCAGTTTATAAGGGGTCGTGCTACCTGATTCCTGCAGTCTAAAGAAAAAAAAAGAGGCCTCGTCCCAAATATGGATGGACCATAATCAACACAAGATATCTCAATGATACATGAATAATAATTTATTACAATGGTTGGAAATAACTCAATACATACACTTTTCTTATAGCCCAACATGAAGAGCTACAAATAACATGATGCCATGAGAGTCCAATATTCCCTCCAATGGGCATGCTCCAAACATGCATAACCATATTGGTGGTGGTGGTACTTGTTAATCTTTTTGGTTCTCAACCCATTCAAATGCATTTGATAGTTTGCACAATGGTCATATTTGTAAGGGTTTTCTAAAAGTTGCACTAGGGTTTTGAAGAAACCCTAAACCCTTGTGAAATCGCTACACTTTTGTTATAATATTGCATTGATTGCCTACCTCGATTATTTGATACCTTAAGTTACATCTTAAAGCCCCCCGCTTTGTGTTATAACTTGCCCCATTTACCTAAGCATTGATTAAGCTTGTTTCTCGTAGGCACTTTATTGCTTAACCCCTTGCGTTTTGTTGAGTCCCACTTGACACATGGTGTTATTACGTGAACTTCCTTTAGTTTGCAAGTGCTTTTTATTTTATTATTATCTTCCCACAAACTTGCAAAATAACTTTCCACTTCCTGTCATTGCTGAAATGTATGGTTCTTCTACCAATCAAAATATAAGCTCTATTTTCTTCGATTCTTTTTGGGTGGTAACCCGCCTTTTTGGTTCCTGGTATCTTACATTACCCAACAATGTATTTTCAACCATTTGTTACTAACCCCCTTTTCTTAGTAACCTAAGTTGTTTCAATTACTACATGTGCTTTAAAATCTTTTAAGTTATCCAAAGATGAACATGTCAGATGGTTCCATATTAGTCCTAATCAATAGAAAATATCTTTTGGTTGAATCATGCTGGCTATAACCTTTAAGGAAGCTTTTGGTATTAATATTTCCTTCCTACAAATCCTCAAAAAGTGTTTCTCTTATGGTACTAATCCTAGCTATATCCACATCATGTTAGTCACAAGCATTCATTCATTTTCACACAAACTTCTTCTATCTCAAGAGCTTTTTTACTCTTATGGTTCCTTTTGCGAGCTTTCAAAACCATGTCATGTGTCTTTCCTTGTTATTTTGTCTGATTTTGCAAGAGCTTTCTTCTTCACAGAAGCGAGTTGTAATTTACTTTTGATTCTTGTACAAGAATGGATGTGCATATGGGACAACAATTGTGACGTGACAAATTACAACATTTTTTAGGAATATTTTATCAAAGACATTCTTAGAAATATTGGCTAGAGGTTTGATTGTGGACTGTCAAAGGAAGTCAAAAAGTTTTTGAGACCAAAAGAGCTCCAACCTAAAGTAAAATTTGATCACAATTAAGGAGACAGGTTCTTCTACTCAAATGCTACATTAATTAGGGTTTATGTTTCCTTAGTGGCAACAAATATTTTCCCAAGTTCATTCTTGACAGAATCACATACTTGGAGATTACATCACAATTAAATGAGTCAGATAAGACTCATTTTAGAAATTATAAGAAGCATGCAATTTTACCCTCTACATTGATTTTCTTATATTTTCAAGTAACAACTATGGAAGGATTGGAATTAATTCTAAGTAAGCTTCTACCCTACAATATGAGAATAGATAGGGTAAGGAAATGTGATCTTGAACATTTCATTCATGATGTCAGGACCAAGTATAAACTTATTGCATTCATCCATGAGCATGATCTAATTGAGGATATGATAAGAATTTGTTCCTCAACAAAGGAAGATATTAAAAGGATAGAGCAATGCGTGAAGATACAAATTGTAGAAGAAAGGAGGAAAGGGGTAGATCCTTCCTATAAGGGTGCACTTACAAAAATTCAAGATCCAATTCTTAGGATCATGACAATGCTTGACTATGCAGCTAATCTATTGGAAAATTCCTTTAAATGTGTCTCAAACACATAAGCCTGGTCCCTCCTCTCAAATGATGGAATAACCAATCCCTGTGAACATTAAACCTCTACAAAAAGTAGCTCCTACCATAAAATATTTGGTGGACTATCCTATAGGACCTAATGAATTTATAGAGGATTCTGATATAGCACAAGTAATGCATCCTCCTACCATAGTTGTGTTTGAACTACTATCAAATGAATGGATGCTAATAACTTTTGAGACTGAAGATCAAGTGATAGATGATTGAGAGCATTAGCTTGCTCTAAATTTATGTAGGATGAAAAATTAATTACCACTAAGGAGTTCAAGGATTTCATCCCTAGGAGTAAAGGTGAAGAGTTGCAAAAAACAATAAAGGATCAACAACTCATTGAGGAAAGAAAGAAATATTTAATTGCCTAGTTTTGGAAAGAGGTAGATGTTGAAATGACTAACATGACACCTTAGAGGGCATATAATTTTTAAGGAATGGTGGCTGTTTACTCTTTTGTGGGTGGGATATATCATCGACAATTCCATTTATACTATCTAGAGATAAGAGGGAAATGACCCTATTTTGTCATCTGAGGAGCAAGCATATGCACTCTATTTTGACTCAAGCTTTAAACCAAGGCATGCGACCTTAGCCATTTAGTTAATTTTCCTTGAGACGAATAAACCTAAAGTTATTGATGATACTTGTGAATTAACTAGCAATCTAATTATTAAAAGACTAGGGGACACATGTTCTTAGTAGGAAACAACATTAACTATAAACATAGCTATGTTTATAGAAGCAATAGTAAGAAGATTGGAGGTAGAATTGGCTAAGGTAAATAGTCAAAATTTGAAGCTGCAAGAGCACGTAAACATTGTTATTTGATTATTTCCACCACCTCGATTTGGGGTTGGAAATAAAAATGACCAAGAGAAAATGGCCCTTATTGTGGAATTGAATCAATTGAAGGAGTTAAATGAGAGAAAATAGGCAAACAATAAAGTTGAGGTAAATAAAAGGGAAAAACTCATAGAAATTGTCGATAGAATTGGAATAGGCTATCTCACATTTTAAATCATTTAGAGGATGCATGGAATGGGTATTATACAATTAATAATGCTCACACTATTTATATTGCCTTAAGATCTAGACTCTAGAGTATCCAAGACACATGGTGTCCAAGAAGGTAGTTGATAGAGAAGATGATTGAAAGATACAATTTTGATATCCATGCTCTAATTGAGTTAGAGGTTATTTATGAAAATTCAAGTTCCATTGAGGATATCATGATTATGCATGAGAACCATTAGCTTGCCATGGAGAAAACCTAGGAAAATTTTGATGATATTAAACATGGCATAATGCCTACAATTTTTTTTGGGGATGGAGGGTTAAAGGAGTACAAGGTGCAGAGAGCAGATTTTAGTAATATATTATCTCCCATATTGAATTCTATTTTTATAGAAGATAATATAGATACAAACAAAATAAATAATGCTCTGGATAATTTGATTAAATTAGAGACAAGTTTAATAAATTTTGTTGATAATGCAAGGTGGAATGAGAAAGAATATTCCTATCATTTGAATCATGTTAGAATAATTTTTGCAATCTTCTAGCCTTTAGAAGATATATTTGTAGCATGGATGGAAAAGTACAACTGAACAATGTTAGTGTGAATAAATGTCTTGTACCTAGTTAATTCACTTACTAGGGACTTAGGGGACATATTCACATGTTAAGTTTAGTTAGGTCTTAGGAATCTTTCTAGAAGACGTAGTTGTCATATCTAGATTTTATCATTTCTTAGGTGGTTATGATAATTTGTCTCATGTCACAAGATTAAGACGCTTGTCATAATATTATGACATCTTATGTCTCACCTTGTCTATATAACTAGGTGGTCTCTTATGTAAATCATATTGAGTTCTTGGATAATCAATTCCATTGCAATCTTGAGCATTGCATCTTGATCTCTTTGTGTGCTTTCCATTTGGCCTCTAGATCTTGGGTATCTACATAGCCAACTCTAACATGGTATCAGAGTAGATTGGGTGCCATTGAATAGTATTTTATTGAGAGACCTTGGAAAATATTGAAAATTTGAGTATGCTCTTCTCTTGCATCTTATGATTATCTGGAGAATTAGAAAAGCTTGATAGAAATACCAAATTTTGGGAGGGTTCCTCTTTTTCGCTTTGTATTGCAGGTTCAAATTGGAGCTTGCTGGTGCAAATATGAGCTCACCATTGACTTCAAAGGGTTCAAGAAAGTTAGTTTTTCCTTTTGTTTCATCCAAATTGGAGATATGAGACTAGATCTATAAGGGTTTGAAGTTGAAGAATGGTTGCTAGATCTGGGAGGCAGGTACAATTTTGGAGAATTTTGAGTTGAATTTAACTCTGTCATCGTGTTGAGAAGAGCCAAAAACCCTAAGATCCACTGTTAAATCATCAAATTTGGACAAAGTTTTCCTCTGAGGTAATTTGTTTTGCTGGTTGAGTTGTGCAACATAGCCATAATTGTAGTTGGTACAAGTTTTTTAATTAAAAAGAATTATTTTGTTGGGTTTAAATTTCTTCTAAAAAAATTTGGAAAAAAATTATATTGAGTCACTTAATTTTTTTCAAAGGTTTTGTTCCAAAAATAAAAATAAAATTATATATATTGTAGGAGGGTACACATACACAGACCTATACCCATACCCTACTCTCTACAGAGTACTGTGGGCTATCCGTAGCTGCCATGTGGCAGAGTCGCGATAGGTCACACAGTCCAACGACCCCACTATACACTACGACAACCTTTGAATAAACCGATGCCCATTTTAATATTTTTGACGATAATATCCATCGGTGGTTAAGAAAAAAGAATATGCCTAGTCTTTTTGGAAAGATTTTGTTGAGAGATGAAATGCAAAATAGCCCGGCATAAAGAATATACCTTTCGCCAGCAAAGGAATATACTAGTGCCAGAAAAGAATATTCTGGTGGATGGGTAGAGTGACATGTGATGTTAATTTAGAAATAAAATTTAACCTCATGTTTTGATGATGTCAGCACCACATCAGTGTCCCTTTTAAAAAAAATTATCCCTCACCATTGGAGTTTTGGTTTTGGGAGCTGATTTTCAAACCTTCATAAATTGGTCATTCTAACTCCTTTTTCCAAGCAATTTTTTTTTGATTTGGGCTAAATTTTCATTCTCTACACAATGGTGCAACCAGATTTTTGTTTTAGTGCTTGGTTTTTCTAGAATTTGTAGATTCTCATAGGTGTTGTTGAGCTGTTCTCATTTTGGGAACTTTCGAAGCTTCGTTCTTGCTCCTACAATAACATTTTTGGGTGATTTTTTTTTGAAAGTGCATAATTTTTTGTGTACTTTATAGTTGAGTGACTAGATTGATCTCATTTTATGTAAAAATTTCAATTTGAGCTTGAGGCCTATTTTGGAATTTGTAAGCACTAAGATCAAGTCTAGTTTGTTGTTTTTGGCATCTAGCAATTGTAAACACACTAAATATAAAGTGCCAAATCATATATTGCTAGGGGGGCTTCTTGATTGAGTGATTTGGGGGGGTCTCTTGGTGCATTCTTTTGATCTATTTGCTTGTGCTCTCTCGTTTCCATGGATCATTCTAAGGTTCTTTTTCTCACATCATATAATTATTGAACATGGCATCAAAATGCATGGAGTATTCTAATGATTGAAGGTCACTCTCATATGTTGAAAATAAGGTACTTGAACCTACAGATGTAGATAAAAAGATAAAATGGATGATTGAACATACCAAATCTCTTAGATGTCTTTGTAGACTTGTTTCTCAAGATTTGTTGTTTCAAATAGAATCATGTAAGAATTCTCATGAAGCTTGGGACAAATTGAAAAATATTGTATGGTACTATAGATGAAGTAAGAGGCTATCAAATTGATAATGAACTAATGAACCTTGATCCTATGAACTTTGACAACATCCAAGACTACATCACTAAGGCTAATGATCTAAGAGAGCAATGTAAAGCATGTGGAATTGATAAGAAGGACATTTAGTTGGTCTATAATATATTGAACAAACTTGGTCTTGATTATGCTTCTTTTGTTTCTAGCTTTCATACTCATGGATTGACTATGGGGTTTGCATATACTACACCTTCATTTTCATCATTTTTTGAGATGTTAATACATGAGAAACAAAAGCTTATCTCAATGGATATAATTATAAATCTCAAGCATTGTTGGTTAGTCAGGTGAAAGAATTAGAATCTGATAAGAAACATAAGAAATCAAAGAATAATACACATTCAGATGAAGGAAAGAATAAATCCTCTTCCAAAGAGAAATCATCTAAGAAGGAGAAGCAAACTTGTTCATATTGCAAGAAGCTTGGACATGATGAACATTCTTGTTATAAGAAGGATATTGGTGAATTGAAACAACTTCTTAAGAAAAATCAGATTAATCTACCTCCAAGAATGTTTGAGTCAACTTCTTCTTCTTCTTCAAAACAGTCTAAAAAGGACAAAGGTTGTGCTGATTTGGCTTCTACATTAGGAAATAAAGGACATGCTCTTTGTGCTTTTTTAGGTCATGGATTAGGGAGATGACTTCTAGATCCAGGAGTATCTCATCATATGGCATCTTCACAGTCTATATTCTCTTCTTTTGAGCCTTGTATTGTGTCTCCTATTTTGATGGGAAACAATACATACATGAGTGTAATTGGTAAGGGATCTATTAGCTTTGGGGACAACACTTTTTAGGATGTTTTATGTGTTCCTCATTTGATGAACAATCTTCTTTCCATATACAATATTACATATGGTGGAGATGCGAGGACTGTGGAATTCATTCCTAATTTAGTTATCATTAGAGACTTAGAGAGTAGAGAGATTATTGCTACTAGGATGGTTGAGAATTTATCTTAGTTGTACACCTTTGTAGATTTTTCTTCTGATGATGACATTGTTCCTCCGGTTGTTGATCACACTTCTAGTGTGAACCATGATTTTTGGGAGACTTTTGGCTTCTTGAACTTGGGAGTTCTCACATTGGATTTGATTCTTGAGCCTTCCATTTCATCTCCTCTATCTACTATTACAATTGATGATACTTGTGTTTCTATAGATTTGGATTCTTATGATTCAGTGCAACATGATCTACATTGTCTTCTAGCTTCATCTACTTCAGATGCATACTTGAAAAACATTGGTGGGTTGTTTGTTAAGTACCGTATTTTAGATTGGGGAGACAATATTGATTGCATACATCTCCTCTTTTATGAAGATGATTCTTCTTCAATTGTTGCAAGGGAATACTTTGACCCTCTTGTTCATTTTGTACATGATTATTCTTTGTAGTTTGATGTGAGTGTGGATACTTTTGTAAAAAATTTGGAGGAGGCTTCTTTGTCTTTAGAGGAGGCATCTTTGTCTTTGGATTGTGTTCTACATTCATCTCTACTAGATTCTGGATTGACATCTTTAGCAATGTGGCCTAGAACGCCTATTTGGAGTGTGTCAACTTTTGAAATTGACATGGAGACACTTGAGAATTCTTCAGAGACATCATCACATATCATCCTTCTTCCTACATCTTCCTTTCAGGAATGGGAAGAAATCCCAGCATGCATTTCTTTTTTTGTTTCTTCATAAGGGGAGGAATGTTGTTCGACAAGATTGGATCATCTTTTGCATTCAATGTCGAGCTTCTACCATTGCAAGAGACTCACCATTGATGGCGAGCTACATGGTCTCTCTTCTCTCTTCTTATCTCTTATGGGTTTTTTTTTTCCTCACATGGGGTTTTGGCCTTCTCATTCTTCATTGAGAGCATTTTTTTTTTCCATCTCTCTTATGGGGAGGAGTTTTTTCCCACCGGGTTTTCTCCTTTTCTCCATTTGTGAGCGATTGCATTTTCATTTTTGAATGGGTACCTAACATGGCCTCATAGCCAAGACCAATATTTGTGTCATTTGCATAATAATCTACTCCCTAAGTTGCACTTAAGGGGGGGGGTGTTGGTGTGAATAAATGTCTTGTACCTAGTTAATTCACTTACTAGGGACTTAGGGGACATATTCACATGTTGAGTTTATTTAGGTCATAGGAATCTTTCTAGAAGACTTATTTGTCATGTCTAGATTTTATCATTTCTCAGGCAGTTATGATTAGTTGTATAATATCACAAAATTAAGACACTTGTCATAATCTTATGACATCTAATGTCTCACTTTGGCTATATAACTAGGTGGTCTCTTATGTAAATCATATTGAGCTCTTGGATAATCAATTCCATTGCAATCTTGAGAATTGCATCTAGAACACCTTGATGGGGTCATTTAGGTAAATGTAAGGAAAGCAATGAGGAGGGAATTTCAAGCTATCACAGTTGAAGAAGGCATAGCACTTGTGTAGAAAAGTGGTGTATTATAGCTGCCTAAATGGGATATTGTTGATGCAGTAGTATTAGATACAATAAGGAGGTTTGAAAGACCCATGTTTCAAACTAAGGAAGAAGCCAAATTGGCACTACAAGGGTCAAAATTTAGTGAGGAATGAGATGCCTTGGCCATTTGGTCATTGTCTTTGGGTTCAAGGAAGCCAAGAGTTGCATAGCCAATTGACTTTAGTGGACAATTGATTGTAAGGAGAGTTTCTGATACTCCTGCATTGGAAGCAGCTAACATGACAATAAATGTTGCTAAATTCACCAAGGATATAGTGGAAGGTCTCACTATTGAAAGAGACTCATATAGGAGCAAATATAATGACCTTGTTGATGAGTACAATAAGAGTTAGCAAAGGGTAGCTGTGTTAGAAATAGAGCTAGCATTGCATAAGCAACAAATAGAAACATTGAGGACTCAAGGCCCATCTAGCTCAAGTCATGATGCACCTACTTCTCCAATGGAACATCCTCATTCTCCTCCTCCTCCACCAGAACCTTCCTTGGAAATAATACCATACAACTTGGGCGAAGAACCACTTGCAGCTGAGGAGCCAAGCACATCAGGTGCAACTCCATCAAATGATCCCACCCAGGTGCAATTATTCTTGCAAATTGATGTATAGAATAAATTGTTTGAACAAATTCAGGACACCATGTATTAGAAAAATTCCAAGATTGTTCATACTATTTTGGAGCACATGAATGGGAAGATTCAAAATAAATTAAGTAGTGTTCATTCAAATTATTCTTTGATACTACAAGCAATAAGGTTGTCTCAAAGAGACAAGGATCTAGCTACCCCAATTCTGGACAAATGGATTCCTAGGGTTCATAACTTGAAGCTCATGACAGTTGGGATTGCACATCAGAAGGATACGTATCTAAAGATTAGCCCAACTTATAAATTCATTGATGGGATTAAACAACAAAAGTTTCAAGGGTATGTTCCTCCATTGGAGGAGAAAATAAGAGAATTGAAACAAAAGTTTGATGAAGCAGATTTGGTGTTATTGCATGATATCCAACATACATATGATGAGGTGAAACCTCTACAAACATGGAAGGACCAAGTGGACATAACTATTGTTTCTCAAGCAACTCTCATTTGTGAGAGTGTTGATATTGATATGTTGAAGAATACTCTTGAGAAATTGTCTTTCATCATCAGCTTCCTAGAAGATTTTGATATAGAAGCCAATTCAGTGATGACAAAATATGCTCCATACAGAAAGAAGATGGATGAAATTATTGGATTTGATTGGCCTTCTGACACATAATATGAATTGTGGAAGAATATTTTCATTGATGATTTGGAGTTGTAAATGTAGGGATGGAGAACACATATACATGGTCGAGTATAGTGCAGGTTTGGCCTTAGAGATTACAATGCATAAAATATATGTTTCTCCAATTTCAAATTATGACAAGTTGACTGTTGATGATTGGAATTATTGCGGGATGCTGATCTGGATTTTGGTCTGCCTTTTCCCTCCTTTTGGACACTTTTTGTCATTTTGTTGAAAAGGATAAAGATGCTGCAAGGTTTAAAGACCACTCTCTTCAACAAAATACCTTTTGGAAGGCGTGGGAGCCTCCACTGACTAAAAGACAACCTTTGTCTCAATAGAGAATATTCATTTTGTTGGTTGTAACCATTCCTCATGGAATGATCGGTATAGTTTGTCAAATAAAAATTTGACGTGTGTACATTTTGGCTTGAAGCTTGTTTTGCTCCCTTGTTCTTATAAAATCGAATTTAGGGCCATTTGTGTGGGTCTTTTGTTGAATTATAGAACTGAGATTGCAAATTGAGAACACAAAGAAAATACATTTTGAGTTTGTATCTTAGAGTTTTGAGTCAAGCAAGTAGATTTTGTAAATTGTGTGGTTTCCAAGCATGTCTGAACTAATAATGAAAATATTTTGAGTCTACTGTCTCTCCATCTGTAACATAAATATGAGTTATTAATGAGAATTCGATCAATGATCCTTTCATTAATGTTCATTGTTACTTTGCAGTGTAGTATGTTTTAATTTTGGCTATGGTTTAATGAATCAGTTAAAATGCTTTGATTAAAACATGAATTCATATAAGTGTTGGTGGATCTGATAAGTAGTCGTAGATTTTGGGTATGCGATATGTGAATTGTAATGCAATCTCACAAAGGTCATGAATGTTTGGAATTAAAATTACCTCATAGTTCAGTTTATTGTGTTTTGACTCCTTGCCCTAAGATAATACATTGGTCTAAAGGTGTTAAATGCATTTCCTATGGTTCTGGTGCTTCAATTTGAGAATTTTTTTTATAAACAAACTCTAAATTGATTTACCTTGTTGACGTTTAGTGTTGTATGGTATTCTCAGATTTAGGTATTTAATTATTTTGAGGAGTTGCTAGTTTCTTGAAGGATTTCATCTATTTAGCCTTTGATGGGAATATATCTGCTTTGTTATACAATGTGTGAAATAATTGTCTAGAAGAATTGCAGGATACACATTGTGGGATCACCCTCCCGAGTTATGCAAAGCCCAAAGTGCAAGAGAAGAAGCATTCTAGTTTCCTCTCATTCGTTGGCCAATCATCTCCTAAGTATTCAAGAATTGAATTTGGAAAATTCATAGATGCTTGTTTCTTTAAAAACACCAACACATACATGTTCCTTGGACTAAGGATCATTTCAATCTTGTTCTCTCATTTCAAATTTTAGATTTTTACACATCCACAACCTTGTATATACATACAATCCTAGATCATTAGTATTCACCATAAATTATCATTAGATAATCAACAAACATTAGAAAAATCCATTATAAAACATTTTCACTAAAGTATTACATTAACACAACATCAATACTTACATCAACATTGATATCATGGACATTGTGTCACTTGTGTGGTGTGGCTTCTATTTTGTATTACCTATAAATAATCTTGACTTGTTATGAGGGAAGTTGACAAATCTTTTGCTTGCATGAAATAGACCCAATTGTGAATTTTCAACACAACCATTTGTTTTAGAAACATGTACTAAAGGCATGAGTGCAGGTTGCATTAGTAGAGGATGAATATGTGGTAGGTGGACTAAATTGTGAGGTAGAAAACATTGTCCTTCGACCAAACAACAAACATGCCATTCCAATATTAGTATGATCTCTATCTAGATTACATAACATGATCCATAACATATATCCATCACTAGCTTCCCTATTTCGATTGTTGATCATAGTCAAATAGTAGAATCCGTGTCATTGAAAACAACAAATTGACAAAGAGCTAAGCAGTTCTACTTCTTCTCTTATCATTTTTTTTCATTTTTTAGATTGATCAATAAATTTGAATTTTGGACCCACGTTTCATACAACTACAAGAATACACTTATCATTTTTTTCACTTTTTAGATTGATCAATAAATTTGAATTTTGGACCCATGTTTCATACAACATCTACAAGAATACACTTTAAGAATTTTAACATAAATCTCAAATATAAAAACATGATAACTTAATCACTTGAATTCAATCCAATCGACAAAAAATCTAACAATTAATAATTATATAATAAGAAAAATAATATTAAAAACATTAAAAACATAAAACTGTTTAAAAAAATTATTTTTTATAATAATTAAATTATTCTATGATTCCATTAGAGAGTCATTATTATGGTGGTCATAATAAAAATATAATTGCAATTTAATGCATGTTATAAAAAATTACCTTACCTTTTTTTAATAAGAGATATTAAAGTGGGACAAATTCATAAAAACCTTTTAAACACTTTTTCTAATGTTTATTTAAGTCTTTGAAAGTGGCTTGCTTTAAAGGTTAAGTTACATCTTGATGTGTCTTTTGATTCATATCAAAATAGTCAACTATTGCTGCTAAGGGTATCTTTTATATCTATTTAACTTTTTTTTCTTGACTTGCATCACATGGTTGCTTTTCTTTAAAGGGAAGGAAAAGATAAATAGGTAATATTTTAAGCCACGCTTCACTTGGGGGCATATATATTTTGAGGAATATCTTCACTTTTTTTATTTTTGAGGAATAAGGTTATATACATATATATTAAAATATAAATGATCCATAATAGGCAGCTATGGCAATAATCATTGGTTAAACAAATAAACACTATATTATAGCAATCATAGGTTCTTATGCATTAAACAAAGATGTATTATATCACAAATATAATAAACGTTGTTATAACAACAAATAAGACGAATTTAGAAATAGAGAAGTACATATTAAGGTGGCTATGTTTTTTAATTGTTATTATTTTTTAATAATAATTAAAAAGTATAATATGGTAGAATTTTGATGAAGCTACTTGCAAATAATTGTAATTATGTAACATCTCTAGTTGCTTCCTTTATAAGTCATCATGCTAAGCTTCTCATATGAGCCATCGTTCTTTGATCTTGACAAATTTTGTAATCAATAGACGACAACTTTCCTACCCTGATATTATTGTAATATTTCAATAATATAATATAATATATAGATTAAATGTCTTTTACCTAAAAAAGATAATAATTAAGAAGTATATAATATTAGTTGGGAAGGAATAAAAGTATAAGAAAGTTGTTAAATATTGGTAGTATGAAATTGCTATTTGAAATCTTTAATAACTAGTCATTAGTATAGTTTTTTACAAATGACTGATCTATTCATCGTGGTTTGAATATTCTTAATGTAGTGACGTTCACTTAATTGAACGAAACCTCGTTGTGGAGAGTGGAGCTCCAAGGATGGCCATAGTTAGAGTATTGTTAGCAAGAGCAAAAAATTGAGAGACATAATTACCATGTTTAGCCTCAAGCACTTAAAGCTACTCTTTTGTGTTGGTGATTTGAATAGTGAGACCTTTAAGGGTAGCGGTATTTTCATTAATAAGCCTAAAAAATGAGTCATTTGCAAGGAAAAAGTAGTAAGGAAATATGAAACTTGAGCTCAATTTGGAAGATGGATTCAACAAACATAACCAAACATTAAAGTCTCCACAAGAATGAGAGGAAGAGTTGGCGAAATGATTCATAAACAATGTTAGGATTCATAAATAATGTTTTAGGACATACTGATACTAAGGAGTGCTCACTTCCAATTCCAAACATGAAAGAGGAAGAAAATGGAAGCCATGGGTGTTAGGCATGTGAGTAGAACCAAAAATTATGTTGAATAGTCTAAAATTTCTTGGAAAATAAACAAGGGTGGGGTATTTAAGAAAGAAGTGGAGGCGGTTACTAATAGGTAGTTTAAAATGGAGGATCTTCCAAGTGATCAATTATGATTGGGCAATGACTCTAGACTTCCAAATACAAGAACTAAACTAGAACAAAGAGACAATAAAGATGAAGTAATTTAATTTAACATTTAGGTGGTCAATGATGGGAAAGGGTCAAAGAAGAGTGTGGTAAATTGCTCGAAGGAAAGGAGAAGAAAGTTCCAAAGTGTCACCGTTAAGCCTTGAAAAAAATCACATGGGATGAGGTTGGAGAGTGTTATGATCAAAGATGGGAGAATAAGAGCTTGTGTAATGCCTAATATTTTTCTTAAGATATTAACAAAGAAAAAACATGAACTATTTTTTTGTATTATAATTGAAACACTTATGTGTCATAGTTGCATTCTCCAAGATGACATAATAGAAGACAACACACAAATAGAAAACACAAATACACCAAGCATGGTGTTACCGGAAAAAGACTAACCATGTCATGTGACAAGGCCATAATAATCACTTAAGAAGATTAAATTTTCTCTATGATGAACATAGTACATTAGCTACAATCTTTTTCTCTCGTCTATAGAAGGATGAAAAATAGAGTGATGCACTAATTCATTACACATTCCAAAATACATCTTGGGTATTGAGTTTTATAGAAGCCAATTTGATAGAAATTTTTGGTTTAGCCAGAGGAAGTATGTTGGCACTATTTTGCAGTGGTTTGTTATGTAGGACTGTAAGCTAATGAATATTTCTTTACTTTTTAGTACTCAATTAAATATTTGGAACAATGTCCCAAGTCAAATGATGGTTTGGAAGATATGTATATTTTTCATATGCTAGTGTCATAGGTAGCTTGGTGTATGCAATAATTTGTACTAGACTAGATATTGTCAAGCAATAAGAGTTCTTAGTAGATTTATGTTCAACTTTCATAAAGAGTATTGGGATTATGTGAAAAGGGTGTTTCAATATTTGTGTGAGATTTTTAAATTTTTTTGCTTGGTGAGGAGAGATTTTTAATCCGGCCCGTTCTAGGTGAGGCTAGAAACAAGGACCTCATCCTCGACATGAACACAATATCAACATAATCGTTTAGACCCAAAAGCACGGTAGCCCAACAGGGGCAGAGAGGGTGGGAGCCTCAGAAGCACACTAGCCCAATAGGGGTCTGGAGCACAATCTAGAGCACTAAGTGACTTGGCATGAACACCAACAACATCAATGCTAAGATTCAAATTTGTGAGCACATTACATCAACAAAGACACAAGACCCACGATCACAATAACCAAGGTCAGGGCTCAAATGGGTTGATCAAAGATGTGCATCACTCCCTTTTCACTTTTTATTCCCAGGGTTGAGATGTGGACACCCATGCTGGCTATAAATATAATCACACACATAGATAAGGGCTTGATTAATGTCAGATCATTCAAGGACACTTGGAAATGTTTGAATAGTTGTTCGTAGTAAAGTACTCATCTCCCTTGACCATTTTGACTGTTATAAGCCTATGACTTGAGGTGGCCACATGTTACCTATCTGCCAGGTATTAAATCGTGTGCAGATTGACTCAATTGTTCAACCCCTCATGGTTGATCTTTAACACAATTCTCCTGAGCCATTAATAAATAACATAAGGCAGTTGTT
>VDFB02374398.1:0-21855 GCA_007258455.2 Sequoia sempervirens | reverse complement strand
TTCGCCCTTCTGTAGTGAAACAAAGGGTGTAATCGCCTTTCTGTAGTCACTAGGAGGGTGTAGTTTCCCTTTTAGGGTCACCAGGAGGGCGTAGTTGCTCTTCTGCGCTCACCAGGAGGGTGTAGTCGCCCTTCTGCAGTCACCAGGAGGGCGTAGTCGCCCCTCTGCGATGTGTTCCTGCAAACAACTCAACAACAATAAACGTGAAATTGAGGAACCCGTTTGTTGGTCCCACCGGGCGTGCCAGAAATGTGATATCCAAATGTTTTACCTATTCTAAACAACTAAAATGCAATGGAAAGACACAAAGAAACACCTCAAGATTAGCCTAAGGAATTTGTAAATGCAAAGAGAAAAAGTGTAAAATGATTGCAAGTGGTTATACCTTCTCTCTACAACTGAAACTCCTTGGTTGGCCCTTGATTTTGGATTGTTTTGTATGCTCCTTTGATGGCTCTTGATGTGGTTAAATGCAAGACTTAACTATATGGTTGGATGCAAATGCAAATAGATAAATTGGATGGCTAGATGAGTGCACAAAATGACAATATTTAGTTGCAAAATGACTAAGTGTTGAAAATGCCTTAGAGGAGGGGGTGTTTATAGAGAAACTTGAATTCTCTAGAGAATTCAATGGTTGAGATTTATCCAACAAGGCCAAGATGAAGGGCTAAGGTGAGTTGAAGACTCACAAGGCCTCACATTTTGACATGTGGAATGTGATATGGCTAAGGGTGAGATGATGTGGAAGGATAGTATATGATGTGGAGGAAGGACATGTACCTTGGAAGTACATTGGGAGATAAAAAGATTATTTAGAGGAATAAATGTGAAACATGCTTGGAAGAATCTAGTGGATAAAAGAGGGTCTCCAAAAAGGTGGGAGTTTGTCACATGTGACTTGATGTGACAAGTCAAAGATTCTAGAAGATGCATGGGAAAGGGGATTCTAGGAGGAATAAAAGTGAATTAAAAATTCACATGGGAAAGAGAGGAGCCTTGGATGGATAAAAATTAATTAAAAATTCCTTGGGGGATGGGGAGAGTTGACCAAAGTACTAATTAGGCTTAACTAATCAGTAATTAGAAGAATGAGGATTAGAAACCAACTTGCAAAAGTTGGAGGATGTGACACATCCTAATCAAGGATTAGGCATGTGCACATCCTTAATGTAGAGATTAGGAGATGGATTAGAATTAGATAAAAATGACATGTGATTTATTAAATAAATGTAATATTTATTTAATTCATTTGATAAAAAGTGGATTAAGGAGGGTAATGTATTTAATTATTAATTAAATACCTTAGGGATTTGGCAGAATTAAGGATATTAATTAAATAATAGTAATATTACTTAATTAACTTGAATAAGAGGATGTTTAGATGAAAAGTGGTAAATTTGGATAAATTAAGTGTCCAAATTCGGATGTCTACACTAACATATAACACAATTTTATTTGTTGCTCATAATAATTTATATCATATCAACTTTTGCAATCATATATCATTTTTAAATTCAATATTATATGTTAAAAATCTATCTCAGTTTTATATAAAGGGAATCCTTTGATGACATTAAATGAACTAAGAGAGAAAATTCATGATCTAATAATATACGAGACAAAGCCTAATAAGTTGTGACAATTTCATAAGTTATATAATTTTAATAATATATGTAATTAAAAGAAAAAAAATGGCATTTATCATGTTAAATGGAAATGATTTATTAAATTTTTGGTTCAATTTATCAAAAATTCCTTCCTAAATTTCAAATATGTTTGATTCATAGATACGAACTCCATTTGTTTAGAGAGATTGATGTGGATTGTGGATTGAGAGGGAGTCCATTTTAAAATTTGAGTGTTAGTATACACATTTCATACTTCAAATCTAAATTAAATGTAATTTATGTACCAAATGATGAGTCTTGCATTTTGTTCAATTTTGTATACTTCAATTATTGGTAGTTGAGGTATCAAAATAAGACATTAATTGCACATAACTTAGAATAAAAGAAAGCACTTGTTAAAAATCAAAATTTGTAAGTATGAAAAGTTGAAAATGTATATTGCTAATTAAAAAACTAATTTGCACTTGGTTTAAGATTAGAAGTTGTATGTTTCAATCTCGTGTTTTAAATTATCAAGTATGTATTTAATTTCAAAGACTTAGGGTGGGGTCCCATGGAGAGGGGCTTCCTAAAAAAAAATAGTGGCTACTGAGATTTTTTCCTAGGATTATTTTAAAGTGGGTGGTCCCATGAATTTTTTATTGTAGTTTAAGCTTAAAAGTTTAAGCTCCTAAATTTATGGAAGTTGTGGTCTCATGAATTTTATTATTTTGCATATTCAATTCAACAAAATAAACAAATAAGAAAGATGATAATAAAGGTGTCTTTGAGGAAGAGGAGCTCTGAGGTTGGTTGGGGAGACAAACAATCACCCTCCATGATCAACATGCTATGATCTTCCTCTTTTCCTCTTGCAAGTCTTGGTATTCTTTATTGCCTTGGTCCAAGTACTCTTGCTCTTTTAGTGTTTTGTTTAAGGTTAATTTTTTTTTGGACCCTTGTTTTTCTTGAGTGTGTTGGTTTATTTTTAGATCTTTTTAAATTGGTATTCATGACATAAATCTGGGTTAGGTGGGTGTTTCTTGAGTTTTGGTCTTGCTTGTACATTGACGCATTTAGTGCATATGTGCGAGACTTGATGGCAAGTGAATTATCTAATGAAGGAGGGTGGTCAAAGGATGAAAATGAAGAGGAAATAAAAATTTTCAAGGAGGCTCTACAATTAGAGGGGCCTAAGAATCCACCACAAAATATAGAGTTCGAAGTGGGACTCAAAGGAGATGGTGATGTCATTATGTGGGAAGTTGAAGGGGACAAAGTTGAAGCAAGAGAAGGAGGTAAGGATCCTCTTTTGCTTGGGATTCTCTAGGTTTCTTCTAATGTGGAAATACTTAATGTGGTAAAAAAGAGGAAAACATGCTTAGGAATACAAAAAAATCCTTTCTTGTATGGAAGTAAATAATTACCATCTAATTTTTTTTCGATAATTGGCTAAACAATGTTTGGGGGGGAAAATTGGGCATTTATATTTCTTTTTGTTGAATGATTCAAAAAGGATTCTTTCTCATTTTTTTAAACCCATAATATGCAGAAGAGAGTTTTAGAAAAGGATTTTTGGGACATTGGGAAAACCCTACTTAAAGTAGTAGCCTAGTAATCTAAGATGGCAAGAGAGGAAATTATGTTATATTCAATACCCAGATGGTTGAATATAGAAAAAATTCCACCATAGGTTTGAAACTTTTTCCCCAACTCCTAAAACCTATTGGAAAATTTTTATAGATTGAAGAAACAAGGGCTACTTTGCCACATATAAAAGCAAGAATTTTGATTTCTCTTAAGTAATATTGGGGTTGATATCTCGAAATAATAGAATTTTCTCTAGAAAATAAAGTTTATCAATGTGAAGGTTGGACATTAAGTTCCTTGTGAGCTGAGGAGCGATAGGTCTCCGGCCAGAGGGCAGCTTCCGAACTCCAGTTTCTCTGTTTCTGCAGGGGGCCTGTCTGCGTGTTGGGGGGGAAAATCTTCTGAGCTTTGTTGTGGGTGAGTTTGGGGGGCGTGCGGTGGCTGGGGGGCTCTTTTTGCCCGCGGCCGACCTCCCTTCATTTTCCTTGGCGATCGGTGTGTGCGGCCAGGCTTGTGGCCGTGGCTGGGGCTTGTGGGGGCTACCTCCCTCTAGTCTGGGTGAGCCTGGGAGGGGTGGCGGTTTCTGCTTGGTGGAAGGTGGGGATTGCTGTGGAGTGTGGTGTTTTGTCTGGGCGTTGAAGCTGGTTAGGTGTGGGGTTTTTGCCTGGGGCTAGTGGTGGGCTTTCGGCTGAGGGGTGTGGGTTTGGGTGGTGCCTCATCCTTTCCTCAATGGAGCTTGGGGAGCCTTCGGGGGAGGGACCTAAGCTGGATTTCAGGTCTGCTCTGGGCTCGAATCCCTTGCTTTCGGGGTTTCGTCTTCATGATAATATTTTATTTTCTCAGAATTTGGAGAAGAATGAGGCAGTTTCGTTAGGAGGGTTTCGTGTGCCCAAGATTAACGGTTGCCTTGAAAGATGTAAAGAGAGGCCAAATGTGGTGATCCCGATGGAGATGCTCGCTGAAGATATTGAATACTACTCACGACATTCGCTGTACTGCAAATTTTTGGGTTTGAAAATTTCATTGCAATATTTGGAGACCTGGGCCAGGAGGACTTGGATGCCAGTTGGTGAGATGGAGATTCGGCTCCTAGCCAACAACTATTTCATGGTCACGTTTGACTGCATGGCAGATAGGATCAAGGTTTTTGAAGGAGGCCCTTATTTTTACAATCAGGTGGGCTTGTTTATCAAGCCATGGCATGCGGGTTTCAATCCGGCCGAGGAGATTCCTAGTCGAGTTCCAGTCTGGGTTAGATTGCCAAGGCTACCGGTCGAGTGCTGGCGCGAAGATGTTCTGCATCTTCTCGCCTCAATGCTTGGTAAACCCATTGGTTCGTCGCAGCAGACGCAGTTCAAAAAGGTAATGACATTTGCTCGATTCTGTGTGGAAATTGATTTAAGTAAACCTTTGCCAGATTCTCTTGAAGTGAGTGCAGGCTCTCACTCATGGATTCAACAACTTGATTATGAGACCTTACCCTTTAGATGTCGGTTGTGTCATGAGTATGGCCACTTACTGCGTAGATGTCCAAGGGCCAAGCCTTTGGAGACTAATGCTTCACAGCCTCCTAAGAATCCTTCTGGGTTGGATAAGGGTAAGGGTCCTATTCTGGAAGGTGGTGCCGGGGAGGGCGGTTTTATTCCGGTCAGGAATCGGAATAGAAATAAGGGGCAGAAGAGGACTCTCAAAGAAAGGCAAGATGAGGACACTTTTAATAGATTCGAGGTATTGGATGATTTTAGTCAGCAGGAAGTGAATCCGGGTTTGGTGGACTTGGATCAAGGGACTATGGAAGTTGAACAGCAGGGGTCTCCTGTTCAGATAGTGCAAGTTTCTCAGCAGGAGGTGCATACGGGTTTACCAAATGTAGTGCAGGATGGGAAAGATCTAGGGCTTGAAGGGCTCTGTTCAGAGGTTCTTTGTGCTCCACAAGTTGAGGAGACTGCGATTTTGGAATCAAACCATCAGTTGAGGACTCCGGAGGAACCAAGTTGTGTTGTTGCTCCAGAAAAAAGCAAAGACGCTTCGGCCCACCACTCTCGGGGTTCGGGCTCGGAGTTAGGTAAGAGTAATAAGGTGTCTTCTCATTTGGGAATTCTTCAGAAGGATCTAAAAAAAGGTGGGACAGAAAAGGTCTCTAAGCTTGGCAGGAAGAAGGATGTGGAAAAGATCAGAATGATAGGGGAGAACTTGGTGGAGTCAGGGTCGGTTAAGACCTTGGATTCTCTCTTTTCGAGCCCCTTGAAATGATTGTCTTATCTTGGAATGTAAGGGGCTTGAACAGTGGCCCTCGACAAAAAGCTGTTCGTGATTTGGTTAGAAGTCAATCGCCTGATGTGCTCTTTCTCCAGGAGACTAAGCTGTCGGTTGAAAGTATGTTTGGTTTGATGCCTAAGCTGTGGGGGAATGGTGAATGCCAATGTATTGGCGCACAGGGGGCTTCTGGGGGAGTGGCTTGTTTATGGAATCCTCTGAAGATTTCTCCTCTTTGGTGGATGTCCTCCAAGTCTTCTCTCTCCATGATTGCTTCCTGCTTTGAGTCTGGGGAGGCTATATTTCTCTCCAATATTTATGCGCCTCCTGAGCTTCATGGTAAGCAATTATTGTGGACCCATATCAGGTTTGTTAGAAGTATGGCTCCTTACCATCCGTGGATAATGGCGGGGGATTTTAATGCTATCTCTAAGTTGGATGAGAAATGGGGTGGTATTGCGAGGCTGGAGCCTTCTGCTCTTCTCCTTCAGGATAACATTTCAGCTCTAAATCTGGTTGATATCAAGCCTAGTAATGGCCAGTTCACTTGGACTAATCGGAGGATTGGGGAGGATTGCATTGCTGAGCGTCTTGATCATTTTCTGGTTTCTTGTTACTGGGTTGGTGGTTTGTGGTCCTCTATGTCTGAAATTTTGGACTGGAGTGGTTCAGATCACTGGCCTATCAAGCTCGCGATCTCTTCGGCCCGTGTGCCTCGGTCTCCTCCTTTTAAATTCCAGCTTATGTGGCTTAGGGATCCCTCTCTTCATGGCTACGTGGCTGAATGGTGGAGGTATGGTAGACCTTCCTATGGTACTAAAATGTATACTTTTGCTAAGTTACTTCAATTTGTCAAGTATCAGCTCAAACGATGGAATCGACACTGCTTTGGAAACATTTTCCATGCTAAGGCTGCTGCTCAGGCGGAGTTGGCTGGTATTACGAGGAGGATTAGGGAGGATGGGATGACTGAAGTGCTGCTTTTGGAGGAAGCCAAGGCCCTGAAGCTGCTGGAGGAGTGTGAGCTAAGGGAAGAAATTTTTTGGAAACAAAAGGCCCGGGTTGATTGGTTACTGGAAGGAGATAAGAATACTGCCTTCTTCTTCAATTCGGTGAAAGCCAGGAGACATGGCAACTCTATTTCTGTTTTAGTGAATGACAGGGGTGAGCAGCTTTCCTCCTCTCAGGAGATCTCTAATGAAGCAGTTCAATACTTTGCTTCTTTATTCAAGGAGGAGGAGCGAAGGAGTGTCGATGAGGAAATTCAAGTCCTATCGTGTATCCCTTCTCTTGTTTCTAGAGAAATGAATGAGCATCTTATGAGTGACATCTCGCTTGATGAGCTGGAGGGTATTGTGTTTCAGATGAAGAAGGGGAAAGCCCCTGGCCCGGATGGCTTTCCGATTGAGTTCTTCCAAGAGTTCTGGGATATTATCAAATTGGACTTGTTAGCAGTTGTGCAGGAGTCTCAATCAAATAAGCAAATGCTACGGGCTCTCAATTCCACCTTCCTAGCTCTCATTCCCAAGTGTGAGGGTGCTGATAGGTTAACGCAATTTTGGCCTATCTCTCTGTGCAATGTGATTTATAAAATTATCTCTAAATTGATGGCTGACAGGTTGAAAAAGTGGCTTTCAGTGTTGATTTCTGAGGAACAGGGCGGTTTTGTGGAGGGTCGGCAAATTTTGGATGGGGTGGTGATTGCTACTGAAACTATCCATTCTATGGCCACTTCCAAGGGTAAGGCAATGTTTATCAAACTGGATATGGCTAAGGCTTATGACAGAGTTCAGTGGTCCTTCCTTCAGAAGATTCTTGGCGCTTTTGGTTTTGGAGAGGATTGGATTAGATGGGTAATGAGCTGTGTTACTACAACCTCCTTCTCTGTGTTAATCAATGGTGAGCACTCAGAGCTTTTTGGTGCGTCTCGGGGTTTGCGCCAGGGAGACCCCCTCTCTCCCTATCTGTTTATCCTTCTTGCCGAGGGTCTGGGACGCCTGATGAGAAGGCATGTGGAGCTGGGGCTTATTTCGGGATGGAGATGGAATGGTGGCTTACCTTCGCAGTCTCATTTGCAGTTTGTGGATGACACAGCTTTGATGGGTCTGGCGTCTATCAGGGAAGCTACTAATATGCGTAAAGTTTTGGATGTTTATCTTAATGCCTCGGGCCAATTGATCAATGAGGAAAAGTCCTCCATCTTTTTCTTTAACACTCCTGAGGCCATTCAGAGGAGGATTGCTCACATTTTGAGATTTCAGATTGGGTCTCTCCCCGTGACCTACCTGGGTATTCCGATTTCTGTTGGAAGACCTCATAGAGATTCTTGGAACAACATATTGGATAAATTTCGTGTGAAGGTTAATCATTGGACTCACAGATGGCTGTCCTTTGCTGGGCGTGTTCAGTTGCTCAAGTCTGTGGTGCAGGCTCTCCCCACCTACAGGTGCATGATCCAGGTTGCCCCGGTGAGTTTCATTAAGGAGATGGATTCTCTTGCTAGGCAGTTTTTATGGGCTGGTAGCCTACAGTCTTCCAAATGGAGTCTTGTCAAGTGGGATATTGTTTGTAGCCCGAAGCAGTTCGGAGGGCTTGGTTTAAGGCAGTCTTTGCTATCCAGCGTGGCTCAAGCTGCTAAGTTGTATTGGCGCTGGTGTGTGGAGCAGGATCACCTTTGGGCTAGAATTTTATCTCATAAGTATTTTCCAGGGATCCCTCAGTGTGATATTCCCCGGTACTCCTTGAGGGGGAAAGGTTCGGTGATTTGGGGTACTCTCAAGAAAGGGGCTGATCTCATAAAGGATGGCCTTTTTTGGATTTGCAAAAGGGGGACGGAAGCTCTCTTCTGGTCTGATTCTTGGGATGGTTTTCCCCCCATTCTCTCCCAGTTTCCGAACTTGGTAACTTTGTGCCAGCGGTTCCTCGAAGTTGGTTGGTCAAGGGTGAGTGATTTTAAGTCCTTCTCTGCCCGCGATCAGTTGAGAATGGTGGGATGGAAGAGCCCTGACGAGTGGCCTGATGTTGGTATGGAGGAGGACTGTGCTGAGCTGCACAAAATCCTCTCCAACAGGAAATGTAGTTCCCTGCAGGAGAAGGATGTTCTTTCATGGTCTCCTAATCCTAAGGGTGTCTTTACTGTTGCTTCTGGATATCAGAGATTGTTATCCCACAGGCTTGAGGGGGGGGAGGTTCACTGGTGGAAGAGAGTGTGGAATAAGTTCTCCTGGCCAAAGTGTAATTCCTTTCTTTGGACCCTGGCCTGGAACAGGTGCTTGACGTGGGACAATATTCAGAAGAGGGGGTTTCAAGGCCCTTCTATTTGTGTTTTGTGCGGGGCAGCGGAGGAGGATTCTTCCCACTTGTTTTTTCGGTGCCCCTTTGTTTTGCATCTTTGGCATATTTGGTGGGAGGCCTGGAGAATCCCGTGTGTTCATGCTTCTTCACTGGTGGAGTTTTGGAACAGTGTGGGTAGACCTCCTTTTGGAACCTCTTTCCTGCAGGAGGTGTGGTATGTAGGTCCTACTTTCATACTGTGGCAGATCTGGCTTGAACGAAATCGTAGAATTTTTCGGGGTGAAAGGTTGATATTCCAACAAGTTTGGCAAAGAGTTAGGGCTATGATTCAGGAGACGGTGGAAGCTAAGTGTGAGGTGGTTTTCCCTTTAGACAAAGGGGACGCTGAGAAGGTGGAGAGACTTGGAATCCAGGGGTTGTCTTCAGCTTCGGCTTGCGTCAAGAGGGGAAGGAGGGGGAAACAAAAAGTCCAAAGGGTGGGCAGGTGGATGCCCCCTCCGGATGGAATCTTGAAGATCAATACTGATGGTTCTTCAAGAGGCAACCCTGGTCCTGCTGGAATTGGTGGAATTGGTCGGGATTCTTCGGGCTCTGTGGTTTTCTTCTTCTCTGCTCATGAAGGGGTGCAGTCTATCAACCTTATGGAAGGTTTGGCGATTCTCTATGCTCTTGAGAGGGCTTATGTTTTGGGTTGGCGCAGGGTTATTTGTGAATCTGATTCTCAGGTTCTGATTGGTTTGATAAATAATCGGACGGTGTCTGATGTTAGCTGGCAGCTGGCTGGAATGGTGCAACAGATTTTACAGATTGGTTCTTTGATGGAGTTTATATCCTTTGTTCATATTCCTCGGGAGTGGAATAGGGCTGCTGATTGTTTGGCCAAGTGGGCTTCTGAGAATCTTCTCGGTTGGAAGGTTGATGGGTGGGAGCAAGTTCCCCAGGAGCTCCGCCAGGATTTAGAAGGGATTCTGGTTAAAGATGGGGATGGTCACAATGAGGAAGGCTGATGTGTGTTGCTATGTTGCTGTTGGCGGGTCTTTGTGGCCCGATTTTTTTTGTAATCTTCTCTTCTGATTTTCAATAAAGTTTTTACCCTGTTATTAAAATAAAGTTTATCAATGTGAAATTGAGGCTCTTGGGGGGATAAATGCACATTTCTTATGCAAGTTTGATGGGCATCTAAAAAGAGATTACTTTAGGCTTAGTAAATTAAAAAAATCTAACCCCACAGAGGTTGAATTTGATAACACGAGGGATTCTATCCCCCCAAATGATAAATCCCATCCTAGGGTAGATGATAGAATGGAAGAAAACCCTACTCTTGGGGGTAAAATAGAAAATAGAATACAAGTAGAAACACAAATAGAAAAGAATGGGGTTACAACTAGTAGTTCAAGGGATTTCAGCCCCCAAAAGGGTGTCCCATACTGAAGAAGTTGATAAAATGGAGGTAGAGTCAAATTTTGGAGATAAAATAGAAAATGTGGAAATATTGGAAGAGGTTGCAAAGAAAGTAAATAATGAGGAACCCTGGTAGGAATTTCCAAATGAACATCTTGTGCAAGGTAACAAAGTGTCTAAACAAATAGAGGACCCTAACAAAGTGGGAAAAGGATTAAACCCTAAAAACAAGACTCCTTTTTCATATAAGAAAAATTCTCAACAAATTGTCCTTGATAAACTAAAGGATTAAATTAAAAGGAGAAATAAGGAGGCTAAGAGTAGACTGCCAGACAATCTACAGGCTACCAAATCAACAAATTTTGATGGTTTGTCATTAGACTGTGAAGAAGTCAATGTGGAAAAAATATAAACTGGAACGATATTGAGATTAAAAAAAAAGAAAAAAAACCCCTAAAGAGAAGGAAAAGAGGAAAAGAAATCAAGTTAGTAAAAGCAACAATACTAAAAAAAAAAAGTAAATAAGGAAAAGGGGAGAACTTACCTTCCTATCTTGATAAGCTATATAAGAATCAAAGGACTTATCCAAACATCTCCAAATAAACTTCAAGTGTTTAAGTTGGGACATCGGAGGATCAAAATCCCTTGATAGGAAATTTGTGTTGAGAACCATGTGCAATAATAAGAAATATTTAGATTGTGTAATGACTAATGATACAGGAAATAAAAGTTATTGGATTCTAGTTAAACAAACCCTCAAATTTGTTTGGAAAGAGTATAGAGATTTATTTTCTAGTCATAACAAAGGCAAAGGAGGTGTTTTTATTCTGGTGGGATAAAAATGGATGAACTATATTGTCGAATCGAGATGCTCTCGATGTAACAGGGGCATATGGGTAATTTTTGAAAGAAATATTCTCTCCATGTAATAGGTGCATATGGGTAATTTTTGAAAGAAATATTGTCAATTTGGAGTCTGTGCTATTTATGCTCCTAATGATTATAAAGAAAGAGTTAAGATTTGGAAATGGCTTGCCTTAAAACTACTTAGGGTACCCTGTATTCTGGTGGGGAATTTAATGTGGTGGAATAGAAAGAAGATAAAGCCAAGATTAATGCTTGAGCTTGGAAAGGTAATGAACTGTTTTATTGGCACATAATGAAAAAAATCCTAAAGTTATTTGATCTACTTGAAGGAAAAAGAGAGAGTAAAAGTATTTGATATACTTGGTGCAATAACCAGATGGGGGGAAAGATAATCTATTGTAGATTAGATACCTATTTTGTGCAAATTTGAATCTATTTAGTTTTGATAGCAACAAGGATGCAAATTATGTGTTGGTGGAACCCAACACATTATTTGATCACTCTCTTGTGCCTACCAAAATTATGACCAAGGAAGAAGGGACAAAGGTTATGATAAGGAAAAGTAATTTGTTCAAAGTCAACACTTCTCTTTTGAAAAACTCTGATTGTTTAGATGGTATTGCTACTATGAGAAGAATAAAAAAGATCTTCTATCATAAAGACTCTACAATTGATTTATGCGATGAAATGGTAGAAAATATTAAAAAAAAGTTGGGAACAATGGGTAAAAAAATTGCTTTAGAAGGCAAGAGGTAGGAGCTGGAACTTCAAGATAGGCTATTAGATATTGAGAAAAAGACCCAAAATGATAGGTAGAGTGAAGAACTTGTGCAATAGCTAAGTGAAGTAAAACACAAGCTAAGATGACATTAGGTAAATAAAGATTAGGGTGCAAGGATAAGAGAAAAAATGAAATTGGGTTAAAGATGGGGATAAAGGTTCTAAATTATTTTTTAACATGTCGAGGGTTAAGAATTCTTTGAGGC
Source organism: Sequoia sempervirens (assembly GCA_007258455.2). Classification (NCBI taxonomy): domain Eukaryota; kingdom Viridiplantae; phylum Streptophyta; class Pinopsida; order Cupressales; family Cupressaceae; genus Sequoia; species Sequoia sempervirens. The sequence goes on along the minus strand of VDFB02374398.1, from coordinate 9,851 downwards.
AATTGGACCAATTAAAGAAAATTAGCCATGGTTGCATAACACAAAAGATATCACTAAAGTCTGTGCAGATTTCTATAGGAAATTGTTTACTATTGAGGATAAAAATCCAAAGTGCATCCAAGCTTAGGAAATATGTAAAAGAATCATTCCAAACAAGGTTACTCCCAAAATGGATATAGAGCTTGAGAAGCCTATTTCAAAAGATGAAATCTCTCATGTAATTCAGTCTTTTAAAAATGGAAAGTACCCTAGTGTAGGTGGGTTTCATATGGAATTTTACTAAACCAATATTAACTGGGTTGTTGACAACCTTTTTAATGTCTATATGGAAGTTGTTGAGAAAGGGTCATTAGGAAAAATATCAATAAAGGCATAATCAAACATCTTCCTAAAGATGGTGACAAAAGTAATATCAAGAATTGGAGACCTATTTACCCTCATAAATGCCTCTTACAAAATCTTGGCTAAGCTTCTGACATTAAGAATAAATGATGTTCTTCTCGTGGTGGTGAAAGAAACCAAACTAGGTTTATTAGAGGCCAATATATTTTGGTAAACCTCATTACAACCTAGGAAGCATTGGATTGGACAAAAAGAAGCAACCAAAATGTAGGGATGCTTTTATTAGACTTCAGGAAGGCTTATGACATAGTGGAATGGTTGTTTGTATTAATAGTATTGGAAGCTTTTGGATTCCCTAAGGGATTTTGTAGAATGGTGAAAGTTCTATTTAAAGATGCTACTACTCAAATAGAAGTTACTGAGGCCCTCTCTGAACCATTCTGGTTAGAGAGATCTATTAGGCAAGGTGTCCACTAGCTCCTGTACTGTTTGTAATAACCTTTGAAGCATTGTACTATATGCTAAGGTTAGAGAGACTAGGACCTAAGATGGAAGTTTTAAAACTTCTTGATAATAATGATTTGATTAATATACAAATTGTTGATGATACAACCTTGTTCCCTACATTGGAAGAGGAAAGTATTAGGAATATGATGAACATATTGAAACTATTTTGTCAAGCCTCTAGTTCAAGCATTTCTGAAGTAAAATCTAATATGTCAAGTTGGGATAGTGATCCACCTGAGTGGAGGAAAATTTTAAAAGGCAATGAGAAGGACCTAATAAAAGTGTAAGATATTTGGGGATCCCATTCTCTTTCCAACCTTCTCCAAAAGATATGTGGGACTGGATGTTTACTAAATTGAGAAAAAAATAAAAAAGTGGAACAAGAACTATCTCTCCTTACCAGGTAGAGTACAAGTTTGTCAAAAGATACTAGCCTCTTATTCTATTTACTATGTCTCAATGCTGTCCTTTGCAAGTTACCAAATTAAGAATAATAATAAAAAATCAGATAATTTATATGGTCTAATGGTAAGGGGCTAAAGAAAAAGCATGTTGTGAATTGGAATTGGTGTTGCATGAGCAAAACTAGAGATGGATTGGGGTTGAAAGACCTAAAGGTTCAAGGAGTTACTTTAGCTATCAAATGGATTTTAAAAGCCTTGGTAGGTAATGAGCCATGAAAAGTACTACTCAAAAGAAATATTCCAGAAGCTGTCCCTAAAGTAGCAAAAACATGGAAAAAGTTACATCCTCGAGATATTTTATTTGGTAAGTTTTGTGTTAAACCTTCAAGATCTGCTATGTTTGGTAGCATTTAGAAGGCATGTGAGTCAATAAGAGAATGACTGGTTGGGTGTGAAGGTGTTAATAAAAATAACAACAAAGTGGTGGTATTCAGGTCAATATGGTGAAATTTATACCACAAAAATAAACCATTGGCACTATTGCAAGGTTGTTTTGCAAAAAAAGGGAGAGCTTGGAAGTTGCCAAATTTCAAGATATTTTTACTAATAATATGTTGAAAACACGGGGCCAGTTGAAAATGTACTTTAATATCCCTGATACTAATAGGAGGACTTACTTAGTGATTGTAAATGCCTTGGAAAATATGAAATTCCTAATAAAGGGGAAGTTCAATCCAAAATGCTATGATAGCATAAAATGGAAGGATGGTACCAAATCTAGGGATGTGTTAAGTCATGTCAATAAAGTTTGGAGTCTAAACCTTGGGGAAAAGGAGTGAAAGCTTGTTGGTAAAAAAATGAGCCTAAGAAATGTTGTTTTAGGTGGCTGAAAAAAGTTAGGTGTCGGTATGTCCCAAAACTTTTGTGCGATTTGTAATTGTGTTGAGAATGTTGAGCATATCTTTTTTAAATGTAAATTTGCTTGTGCTTTTTGGTTTGTTTTTATGAGCAAGATTTTGGGTTGGGACTGTTCAAAAAAAGTGTCTTGCTATGAGATTTTGTGTGGGTATGTGGATGGCTTAAATGTTGAAAATAATGTTTTTGGGTTATTTTTTCTATTGAAATTTTGTGGTTTATTTGGAAAAAAAGAAATGAGGAAATATACCAAGGCAAAAGAAGATTACTTACTCAGCCTGCTTTAATACTCACTGCTATGATTATTATTAAACAAGTAACATTTACCTTGAAGATACTAGCTAACAGATTTATGAAGATATTGGATGAAGGTTTCATAGCTGTACTCAGAACAAACCTTAAAGATGTTGATTTTTGGCCCCAGGACTTGAGGAAAGTGGATAAAAAGTTCTAGGAAGAATATATTTATTTTTATAATCAATATTACAAGCTGCACACTAGTATGAAATAAAAAGAGATGCAGAAATCAAAGATTTGGAAGTTACTTGTCAAAACTTTACAACAGTGGTTGGGAAAGAATTCACCACTTATTGGTTACTTTCCTAGGGTGAATTCTTGTAAGGCCAACAAGATTCAAGTGGAAGGAAATACGTAGGAGAAGAGTAATGAGGTAGAGCCTCAAGAGTGATGATCCTAGAGAGCAATAGTGATATAAATATGTTGTAAAGATGGTTCCTTTTTGATAACTTTTTATTCTAAGCCTTTTGGGCTTTGCCTGTGTCTACTACCACTACAGTATATTGTACCCAAACTTAATCTTTATTAGTAATAGAATACCAATTTAAAAAAGTAAATAAATATAAAATAGTAAAAAATTAATTGGTAGGAATTTAAAAATCTCATATGATTGACAAGTGGCAAAAAAAGCCTAAGCTAGCACCCACTTAAATTTTTGAACTAAAAAGTAGGGGTTGCTATTATTGAGGAAAATATTCTAATTAATCCTGTAGCATGGTTTTTTTTGCTTCATGGGACCCTTACTCCTTGAAAATAGATCCTTAAGCCTACCCATGGGTTTTGAGCCTTAATATGATGTTGATAGTCATGTTCTTGGAGGGACTTCAAATATGGTAGTTGAGGTATCCACAAAATACATTAATTACTTAGAATAAAAGAAATGTTTTGTTAAAAATCAAGATTTTTAAAAATATGACAAGTTGAAAATAAATATTGTTAATTAAAAAACTAAATTGGACTTGGTTTAAGCTTAGAAGTTGTATACTAGTGCCTTTTCAAAAATAAATGGTCAACTATACATTTAATTTAAAGACTTAATATGATGTTGACAACCATGTTTTATCTATTTAGACAAAACAATCACATAATATGTACAAACCCAAACTATTCAATATAATATTTATTCTAATAAAACAATATTTTGATATGCAATGAATTAAATTGACTTATATTCCATGTGGAATTATATTTTGATAACCATTATTTACTTTTTTAGTATGAGACATGAGTTGTACACATTTTTGTATATTATTGACATATGTCAAGTTGAACTAAAACAACTAATTAGATACTGGTAACTTACACTTTATTATATTTATTGATATTTGATATTTTAATAATAATATATTCAACTAATAAAGCACCTTACTTATATAGCAATAAGATATAAGACTCGAGATTGAATAAGAACCCACCATTGATCTATAAATGAACAAACTACTCCATTGAAAAATCCAAGAACATACCTTAACATCACATCTTAAGTGAATCCCCTTTCTATAATATGACAAATACACACAACTATTGAAACAGGGTCAATTAATAAATCCTTTCTCATAGAGATAAAAAACCTAAAATAACAAATTTCACATCTAGAAATATATTAGTACTCCATATTACTCAAGCCCCTGCTCAACCCATTTGGAAGATATCATATCTTAGTGTGATTTCTGGTGTAATGAACAGTGCTATGATAACAAGTTGATTACATGCCTGGACTTAAAATGGGAATACAAGATTTAAATTGCAAACAAATGTTCATAGCTTTATTACTACAAAGGAAGGGGAATTATAAACCAGACTGAAGGTCATTCATAGCATGCAAATTTTTTTAAAAAGCAATGGCCTCTAGTACTTCACTACAGAATTCCCTATAGAGTGGCTCAAAATTCCTGTCAGGAACATTGTACGGCACGGAATTCCAAGCTCTATGGAATGAATCTACACCTTACACGTTTGGTTAGGTGTGCACATCTGCTGAACGCCGTTCACTGTACATGTATCAAAGTCTTCGCATTCAAGTCAATTATTATTGGCTGATTGATGAGAAAAACAGGACTGATCATAATAATATTCACATGTTTTTTCCCCCCTCCAAATGATTGATGCGAAGAATATACCGAACTTTAGCTTTGCCGCTTCCACATTCCTATCTTGTGCACATTATTAATGTCTACATCACACTTTAGTTTTGCATTATTGTATGGTAGATGGTATATTTGCACTTAGATTAGTTAGCTGCAACTTTTTCTATTTGAAAAAGCATCTAGCTTGGACCATAAGAATTTTCATGGCTGGCTGTCGGTAGTTCAAGATAGACATGCATGGGAAAAAGCAATAGAGATTAAAAAACTGGACTTTTCACGGGGACCAATTTGTAATTAGCGGGAGGCCAACATGGCAATTTTTACAGTTTAAACAACTAATTTAATTCAAGTTAGCTTTGGAGAACCGTCCTTTTCCAAGTCACTTCTTGTGACATGGATTCCCTAAACCAGGCCCATTATGCGCTATCAGCTTTTGGTTCACACGAAGACATACTAGCTTTTGTTTGCCTCAAGGCTCTTGATGTTTTTGAGCAGCAAAGGCTTCAGATTCATATTCTGAGATCCATATGTATGGCGTTCATTGTATTATCACTATCGACTTGAGACATTTATGTGTTCGGTAGTACTAGTTGGGCCTTGGGCCTGGGTTAAACGTTGAGCTCCTTAATCGAAGTGGTTTTACCATACAGACAATCAAGAAGAACAGACGGAACTTGGGCTTGTTAACCCAGATTTGGATAAGTTCAACACTGTTTTCAAGGCAGCCGTACAGTGGCTGAAGGTCTGGATTGGCATTGAAGGTTACAGGAAGTTCAGGGTGTAGGTCTGGCCAAGAAGGTCTGTGGTAATATGAGATAAAAGAAACTCATATGAGCCTATGCATTTCTCAGGGCGCATTAATGGCAAAAGACAAAAGAGATAAAACTTTGTTCATATGTTCCAAATGGACAGTGACAGTTTTGTTCCTCTTTTTGATTCTCCTTCCCGCTTCCCATCAGTTCCAGTCCTCTCAAGTCCAGACCTTACTGAGGATTCAAATGTTCCTGGAGTTCCCCAGTGCATTGAAAGCCTGGAGTAACAGTACAGACTTCTGTAACCTGACCCCTTCTCCATCTCTAACCATTGTCTGCTATGAGGACACCATAACCCAACTGAAAATTGTTGGTGACAAAGGCTCTCATTTAAAAGGCAATAATGGTAAGTTCGTTGTTTCAAACAAGACTTTATCTTCAGCTTTTTCATTAGATTCATTTATGACTACTCTCTACAAGCTTTCAAGTCTCAAAGTTCTGTCTTTGGTGTCTCTGGGATTGTGGGGTCCTCTGCCAGGCAAAATAGGCCGTCTGTCCTCCCTTGATATACTGAATGTAAGTTCAAACTATTTCTATGGAAGCCTCCCGCAGGAGCTTTCTCTTCTGAGGAACCTCCATACCTTAATTTTGGACGATAACATGTTCAACGGCACTGTGCCTGACTGGTTGAGTGCCTTTCCTAGTTTAACCTCCTTGAGCTTCAAGAACAACTTTTTCGGTGGCTCTCTGCCCTCTTCCCTGAGTACACTGCAGACCCTCAGAGTGTTGTATCTTTCTGGAAATCAGTTATCTGGAGACTTGCCGGACTTGAGCAGCTTGATAAACCTGCAAGAACTTGATTTGCAAGACAATAGTCTTGGACCGTTGTTCCCCACTGTTGGAAAGAAACTTGTGATCATTATATTGAGTAAAAATAGTTTTAGGTTTCATATTCCTACAGAGCTTGAATCGTTTGACCAATTGCAGCGACTTGACCTATCATTCAATGACCTGATAGGGTTACCTCCATCTTATCTGTTTTCTTTGCCAAGCATTCAGTTATTGAATTTTGCCTCAAATACATTCACTGGAACACTTCCTCAGAATCTCAGTTGCAACAGCGGGCTCAGTTTTGTGGATCTATCTTCAAATTTTTTAACCGGAAACTTGCCCCCATGTCTTGCCTCCCTGGTAAGCGAAAAGAGAAGTGTTAATTTTTCCCAGAATTGTTTATCGACCAGGTTGCAAAATCAGCATCCAGAGGCATTTTGCAAAAATGCTGCGACTGCAACTGGTGTTCATCCCCAAAAGTCAAAGAAAGAATCGAGGACTATAACTGTAGCTATTGTATTGGGCATTATTGGTGGTATTGTGGGATTTTTCGCAGTATTGGGACTTCTTTTGTTGGTGTTACTTAGAAAGGCAGAGCGCAAAAAACTAACAATGAAGCCACCAAGAAGATTAGTGGCAAAAAATGTTTCTACAGGTTTCTCCTCGGATCTACTAGCTAATGCAAGTAAGTTCTATCTCCTTTGCTTTTCTTTTATCTTTTACAGCTTCTCTAGGAAATTTATGTAAGGGATACATATGTCCGATAAAACTTATTTCATTCTCTGTGTATGTATGATTTGTTGTTTGGTTGCTTGAAATGGTTAGGGTTTAACGAGAAATGCTAGAATCACAAGAGAGGGCAGGCATAGATCCTGTCATAAGTTGTGTATGATATTGCCTTTAATTCCAGGAGTAGGATTACTTTCTTGAAATACTTCAATTTCTCTCTCCATTATCATTAATCAATCGGAATAAAATGAGGCACATTAGTTTTCAGTCAATACTTGGAATTGTAGCTTAAAACCACCTCTCAATATGTATCTCTTTTGAGTGGCAAGAAAGAATGTGTAAATATTGCAATATTATCACATTACAAAAATTCTAGTTATATTTGGAATAAAAGGAAGAAAGAATTTTGTAGAATAGAGAAAATAATGTGGATTTCCTTTAACTAATTTTATTTTTTATGAAAGGATATATATCTCAAACAATGAGACTGGGTGCACTGGGTCTCCCACAGTACCGACCCTTTGCTATGGAAGAGCTTGAAGAAGCAACACATAACTTCAGTCCCTCTTCTCTGATTGGTGAAGGTTCTCATGGAAAGGTATGGTTTTTCTCGGTGGAAAGCTTTTGTTTCCAGATATACACAATCTTAACGGTTACAATTCATATTATCTAGAGATATGAGCTCCTGGCAATGTGACCCATTGTTATCTCTGTTTGATTTTTTCCTTTTGAATTTTTGTAACTAAACTATATAGCAATGTTGATGATACACTTTGCCATTCTTAAACTTTCACCAAGATTTCCTTTGAGAGTATGACATGCAAATTTCCATGGCTGCACTTTCCTTACAAAATAGATTCTTACTGAAATGTGGGATGCATGGAGGTAACACTGGTCTACCACCGAAGTCAGACAAGACTGGATGGTTCAGCATGAGGCTAACCACATGTTATCCTCATTGAAGAGTGCCTCAATGGAGTCTGAAACTCTTTATCTTTTTATCTATCTATGCTATCTAATTTGTGTACACTGTAAATTAGTAAAGAACTAAGCTGGATTATATTTTCCTACCTAAATTGGGATATACTGTTGAGAATATGCCATGAGGGTAAGATGCAGGCTCAAAATGTCTCTTTAGTAGAAAGAGCATGCAACGATTTTAGCCTTTGCTAGGTAGAACGTTGAGTTTTCTTAATGTAAGTATGGTCAAACATCCAGCCAGTCATTGCTAGTACATTTGATATAGTCTAGCTAGAATATTGCAAGCAATGCCACACAAACTGCTTTGAAAAAACGATCCAGTTTTATTATTTCATAAATTGTTATGCAAATCAATGTTCGTGTGCTTTGTGGGTCCCTTTGGCTTACAATTGTTTTTTGATTGGTAAGTCGATGGTTCTATTGGGGCCCTCACCTACTAAAGTAGATAAAAAGTTATACAGATTACAACCACCAAGTAAATCCGAACATAAAAGATAGCCACTAACAGCCACCAACCGACCATACAAAAACTTTTTATTGACAGGAGTAGAGCCAGACTGTCCACTAACAGACACCATGAAAAGACAAAACAAAGCTTTTTACAAAATCGACCACCTTGGGATAACCATCTATACAAGCAAGCTAGAAATGAAAACCAAGGGCCTATTCATCTGTGATAAGCAAATGGTCCTAAAACACCAACAGCAGGTGTAGGATTCTCATAACCCCCAACATTGTCACCGACACTTCCCTTGGCATCAGAGCTTGCTACAACCTTGAATCCTTGGCTCTGAAAAGGTGTGTTTCACAGCCAGAATTAAGCCATCTTTGGAGATGGCTGGAAGAGTAAACAAACAGGAAACTTCTAACAACCATCATGAAGAATAACATGCAACCCATCAACATACAAAGCCAGATCACAGAAAAAGGTCAATTCCTCTCTTTGAGGAAATACCACTTGGATCTCCCTGTGCAGGGAAGCAATTTCCTACCTGTCCTGCTGGAGCCTCATGAGCATTGAAAAGGTGTGTTTCACAGCCAGAATTAAGCCATCTTTGGAGATAGCTAGAAGAGTAAACAAACAGGAAACTTCTAACAACCATCATGAAGAATAACATGCAACCCATCAACATACAAAGCCAGATCACAGAAAAAGGTCAATTCCTCTCTTCGAGAAAATACCACTTGGATCTCCCTGTGCAGGGCAGCAATTTCCTCCGTGTCCTGCTGGAGCCTCATCAGCATTGACAAAACCCTCCTCCAAGCTGTTGCCCAGAATAATATTCTCTGCAGAAGGCAGAACCCTATTCGATATCCACTCGTTGACCATCAGATCAACAGCATGAGTATCCAGTTTAGCCTTGAAGTTGGTCAAAATGGAAGCCCTGGTTTTGAGGACACCCAAATTCCTTAGCCCATTGTGCCCTAGAATCAACTTGATAAATTTGAAAATTTCAGGGTGTCAACATCTGGAGTCACAAAGGTATTGTGCAGTTGCCAATCAGAGATGTCACCTTCATAGGGAGAAATGCAGGAAGAAGAGTCCTGCAGCATTTTCTAAGGAGAGCCAGAGTCAAGGCAGGCGCCATCAAATCCAATGCAATGCACAGCCTGCAGATTAAAAAACCAAAGGAAATACCCTGTTCTGTCTCAATAAAACACCCATCACATGTGCCAAACTGGAAGGGGCACCTTAAATGCAACCCATTGTCACTCAAAATAAAATAAGACATGCAGGGATTGTCCCACCCCAATATAAAATGTTTACATCTGCATGCAGGGATTTACACCCCTATCCTAGGCTTAAAACATTCCCCTTTGCCAGTCCAATACGACTCAACCATGCTCCATAGGAGGGGATCACAAATTGGGAGTATAATGTCTGCAATAGCCAAAAGGGCTGCCATTTTGTGACACTCCCTGAAGTAATGAAGGAAGAAGACTTCCTTGAAATGTATACAAAGAAGACATGCCTCTAAAAGAATATTATTAGGCTTCCAATCCTT
>VDFB02374397.1:0-21723 GCA_007258455.2 Sequoia sempervirens | reverse complement strand
TGGAATACTCAAAGTAGGTTATAGTATGGGTGAATTTATCAAAATTCCAAAAAAATGTAAAAAGGCATGTGGATCCCATGATTCAAGACCCACATGCTCTATTTTTCTTTGCAATTTGTGCTTTATCCGACATAGAACCACATTTTTATGGTTTTTACAAAATATCAATCATTATTTAACAATTCCACCAAATGTTTTCATTTTATCAATGTAGAAGAAATAAATTACATATTTTTAGATTGAATTTGATAGTATGAACTAATATTTTCATGTTTTAAATATTTTCAATGATAATATCATTTTTTTGTTTGAATTTGATAATATAGAATAATTTTCTTCAAATTTAGTACTAATTATCCTTTAACTCTTTTATACCCACTAAACAACATAACTCTATTATACCTACATACAAACAAAATGTCACTATTGAATATTACTAGAACCTTATTTTACTTGTATTTAGCAATAAACATCTCCTTAAGTTTCTCATCTCCTCTTCAAGTATGATATATGCTAAATATTTATATATCCTTATATCAAATATGGGGCCTTTATAAATCATTAATTTAAATCATGTATCTACATTCTTATTTTCCTTCATGCGCAAAAGCTCTTCAATACTCACTATCCTTGTATATAGTACCTCACATTAAGCATCCTACTCAATTTGTCTTGCTACAATTATTTTAAACAATTTTTTGACTAAATAAAAAACACTTACAACATCAATCATGATGTATTTTGATAAATTTACTTATATCTATAGTGTCAAAAATTATCTCCTTTAACAATTTCACATTTATGTTTTTCCCCCTTAATTCATTGGACCTAATTAAGCTCCTAATTTCCTAAAACATGCATTCCAAAGGATTGCAAGTATTCAACAAATGTAGCGAATTAATTTTTTGATCCTAACACTAAATGTCTTGGTAGATAGGGCCAAGACCCACATTCCCATGGGAACATGGATCCCCCTATCTTATCGGGGACAATTTTGTAATATATTGTTGGTGGAATTTTAACATTTAGAATTCAAATTTTAAGTGTTGGCTTTCAAAATCTATTTTTTGGGAAATTATCATAATTGCATATAAATACCTAGTCATTTCACCATTTGAAATCTAAGTGAAAGAATCTAGCAAGAGGTGAGCATTGAGAGCATTCAAGAGAAATTCAAGAGCAACATTTCAGTGATTTATTACAGAAATTCAAGATCCAAGCATCATGTCAAAGTGTATGTGAGTTCATTTTATCATTCTATCATTGTTTTGTGAAGGCTAACCCATTTTGTAGGTCTCCAAAGCATAAATATGAAATAAAAATGAAAATCCTTAAGTGATGTGCATGATTTTAGTCCTTCATGGAAGCCATTGAAGGATGGTGAGTTGAAACACTTTGTAATTTCATCATTCCTTCCTTTCAATTATTATTCCTATCATGGACATTGCTATAATGGAAGTGGAAACACTTACATAGGGTTTTACTGAGGCAAGCCCCTAAAATGGACCAAAATTTTCTCTCTTTGTGAATATTCAAATCTCAAGTTGAAGAGGATTGAAGGAATACTAAAGAAAAAGTGTTCATTATTTCATTCAAATCCCTACATATTATCAAAAAACAAAAACTAACTTATAGAATTTTCTAACAACGTTCTAACAACATTGGAAGCAAAAATGGAAGTATCAGACCTAACACCAGAGGACCCCAAAAGTTGAGTAGGACACCCCTACAAGGACTTAGATGCCCCTTGGTGACTATGTCCTTCTACAGTGGCTAAAACAAGCTTTTTTGGGTTGGTACATATCTCTATGCACCTCCTAGATCTACCTATAAATTATTGTTTCCATCTGTCAATTGTTGAGATCTTGCATTTTACATACTTGGTCATATAGCTTAATTAGGTTAATCACTCCAAATCATTTCCAATCTATTATCGTCCTTAATTAGATATAGATCCAAGTCTGATTGGCTCACGTTCATGGTTGAAAGTCAATATAATCATCTTGTTGATCTACATCTCAATGAAACCCTAGGAAAAGTCCTTGTATCCTATGCTTCTAAGAACTTAGGACCTAGGATCACTTTTTTCCTTTGTTTCATTTTAGTGAACCTGGGATGCTAACATCATAAACCTTCTAAAAATTGCATTCAATCATCCTAGATCTAGGTTTTGCATTACATTGTTTTGCATCTTTTATTTAGGGTTTCATATTGGCATCCTAAAAATTCATTAAAATTAAGAAATATTGCATCATAGATTGTATTAGGATTTATTTTAGTCATTTTAGATCAAATAGATTCATTCAAAATTGCATTCATTTTTTCTCACACATTATCATACATTAGCATTTAGAACACATTGAGAAATTCTAGAAAAATATTCGTGTTGTCATACCTATTTGCAAACAGAAACAAAAATCCCTAAACAACAACTTAAAATCTCAGTTTTTCCATTCTTAAACCTCTTGTCAAGGACTTAGACACCCCTAGGCAACCCTATCCTTTTATAGGTGCATCAACAAATTTTTTCAAAAAAAATTATCTGTGACTGCTCAATCTAAAGGTAATTGCAGATCTTTGTTTTGGAAGCAGTAATTGCATCTTTTAGGAATATTGCATATAGTTCACAAAGGTGAAAGAAAGTGCATTGTTTGCATTTCAAAATTACATCAAAAGGCATTTACATTTCAAAATAAGTAAATTATTGCATTTTGGATCTTAAATTTGCATTCATAACTTGTTCAAACATCTTTGACATTCTTGCACAATTGTTTTTTACATCAAATTTGCATAAATTAAGAAAATTTTGGGAAATCATCTACTATTACAACTTTTTACAAGTAGAATCAAATCTTTAAATAGTTTAATACACAGTCAAACTTTGAATTTCTAGAACCCTTGACTAGGAATCAGATGCCCTTGGGTGACTCTATCCTTTTATCTAAGCATAGGTCAACTTTCTATGATAGAGTACTCTCAAGAGCCTTTGTTTGAAGTTGTTATCTAGTTTTTCTTCACTTGTAGATTATAGTCTCATTGCAAAATTTCATTATGGTTACGTGTTTCAGTAAAATTTGGATGTCCTTGAAATCTTTGGTTGATGTGTCAAGTTGTGTGTTTGGTGATGAACCTAGTTCTAATAATGACTTTCATGATACACCATCTCCTATTCCAAGTTTTTTAGATATCCTAGGACAAGATGGAGAGAGAATGCATGAGTTCATACAAAGTTCCTTATGTAACCTTGAGAATAATGCAACCTTTTACCCCTTAATGCAATGTCCTATTACCCATACTAACACCATCCTACCATGCCACCACTTGAACCACTCACTTTGTTGAATCCTGAAACTAAATCATAAGGAATACTCCAAACAAAATGCATGGAGTTACCTACCAATAACAACATTATGGAAGGCACATCAACTAATTCCCCATCATATGAGCATAAGGTCATAAACACACCCATTGACTTGGAGTAGACTTATGGACAAGGCTTCAGGATTTTGGTAAAGCAATGGTGTGACATTAATAATGAGCATGAAATACATCCTCCCTAGGAGAAAACACCATTAGAAGATACCAAACAACTAGGTTACCAAGATCCTCCACTTTCACAACAAACATCTAAGCCACCAACCAAGAAATACAAACTTAAAAAGTTATCCTTTGTACATCCTATAGCTAAGATTCAAAAAAACCTTAGACACACTTAGATCAATCTAGGACTTATTACATTACCACCTATCTGTGACTAAGTTCAGATAAGAAAGGTAAGGGTACAAACATGTCTTAATGTGCATATCATAGAACACTTGGACATCTTACGGATGAATTTCGTGTCTTAAAGAAGAAATTAAGAGAATTTGATCCTTATGGGGATCAACTTGAAGATGTAATAGATTAACATTCATTTTTTGTGCTCCTTGCCATGTGGTAGTTGTAGTATTATAACATATTCACTACCATTCATGGGGGTATAAACATAGCTTTATACAATCATCTTTTTTCTTACAAGGAGCATCATATTGGGCTCACCTTTGTCCCTATACTTTGGGGGAAAGGGGTTAGTTATCCATCTCCTAGGAGTATTCCTTCTAGCAAGGGATCCCTTTGTATCTCCTTAAAATGTTAGTGTAGCAAATACACTAACATTTTAAGGGGGGCATATAGTCGCCTGCTCATTGTTTGCATAAGAAATGGTCCCTTCTTAGTGAAGATAGCATACATCTCCTAAGAAGTGTGACCTTGTCAACCAAAGTTTCATCTTCTTAGTCCATGTTACATGTCTCCTTTGTAATAATATTAGACTTGATGTCCCATAAGAGTGTGACCCTTCTTGGCATATAACATTCCTCTTGGTGGTGATACTATGGTTGGTATGCCCTAAGGTGTGAATTTATATTCCTTGACTAATCCTTTCTTAGTGGCGACACCATGTGTGATGTTCCCTAAGGTGTGACCTTCATTTATTAAGTAAATCCCATTTGATTGTTACCTTTTTGTGGTGATGTTATTACAATATCTCTTGAGGTTCTAAACTTTGTCATATTCATCCCCTATGAAATTAAACTATATCATATATATCCTTTGTGGAATTAAACCTTGTCATATTCATCCCCCATGACATTAAACCTTGTCATATTTGTCCCTCGTTACAATAAACCTTGTCATATTCATCCCCCATTATGTTAAACCTTTTCATATTTGTCCCTCATAATGTTAAACCTCAGCATTTTTCCTTCACTTTGTTCATGGGTGTTGAACTTAGTGATGAATTGATATAGCACTTTGGGCCACCTATTAGGTTATCAAGGAGTACAACTCTTGGTATGGTTGTTATGGGAACACCTTTTAGACCTAGTGTGTGTTTCTCATTTTACCCTATCTTAGGGGCTCACCTAGTGAATATCGAACTTCACTAGCCCATTTTTCTTCTAGTTTATGGTTTACCTAGCAAATATTGGACTTTCATATGGTGTGATTCATGAACACCTTTTAACATGGCTACCTAGCATAACACACATTTCTTTCCAGTGGAGGAATTTGTTTCATGAGTGATACATGGCATAACACAACTTCCTAGTCATCATACAAGCTAACATTTATTCAATGGATGACATTTGGTATTTGAGACAATTTAAGACTAAGTTCTCTTTACCTTATCGACTTGAATATTTTAGTACTAATCTCAAGTGGTTTATTTTTTTCTTTTTGTTTGTCTTCTTCATGTTTACATCATGTTTACATTGTATTTGTTTCCATTTCGTTGCCATCTTTATGTTCCATCATACCATGATGTGTTTTCATCTTGTATTCTTCATGCTTTCTAACATGTATGTTTGTGTATGTTGTCTTGCTACATTTCATACATGTGTGTGTTCCTTTGTCCCTATGTTGGTTTACCATTGGATCTTAGATCTTGGGGTCTTGTGCACTCCCCCTAGATCCTTATTCATCCTATCTTCTCAACATTTGGACATTTGAACCCCTCTTGAAATATATTTCTCTACTTTAGTGTGAGTCTGAGCTTAGGTTCATACTCTCACAAAAGTAGGGGATAAATGTAGTGTCAAAAATTGTCACATTTAACAATTTCATAATATGTTTTGCTCCCCCTTAATTTATCGGACCTATGAAGCTCCTAATTTCCTAAATTATGCATTCCAAGGCCTATTTTTACTATTTTCAAAAGGATTGCAAGCATTGAACAAATGTAGGAAATTAATGTTTGATCTCCACACTAAATCTATTGGAAGATAAGGCCAAGACCCATATGCCCATGGGCATACAGGTCCCCCTGTCTTCGAGAGAACCAATTTCTAATATGTTGTCGGCAACATTTAACATTCAAAATTCAAATTTTAAGTGCCAACTTTTGGAATCTAATTTCCAGTAAAGTAGCACAATTGCATATAAATACCTAGTTATTTCACCATTTGAAATATAAGTGAAAGAATCTAGCAAGAGGTGAACATTGAGAGCATTCAAGAGCAAGTAAAGAGAAATATTTTAGTGATTTATTGTAGCAATTCAAGATTCAAGAATCATGTCAAAGTGTATGTGAGTTCATTTTATCATTCTATCATTATTTTTTGAAGGCTAACCCATTTTGTAGGTCTCCAAATAATTCAAACATTCAAGAAAGAAAGATCCAAATCCTTGAAGTGATGTGCATTTCTTCAGTCCTTCAAGTAATCCATTGAAGGGTGGTGAGTTGTAGCACTTTGTGATTTCATCATTCCTTCCTTTCAATTATCATTCCTATCATTGGCATTGCCATTGTAAAAGTGGAAAAATTTACACCGGGTTTGACTAAGTCAAGCCTCTAAAATGGCCCAACATTTCCTCTCTTTGTGAATGTGCAATCTCAAGATGAAGAGGATTGAGGGAATCTCGAATATAAATTGTTCATTGTTGCATTCAAAGCTCTGCATCTTATCAACAAATGGAAACTCACTTATAGAATTATCCAATAATGTTCTGACAACTTTGCAAGTGGGAATAGAAGTCTCAAGCCTATCACAATAGGACCCCAAAAGTTGAGTAGGTCACCCCTACAAGGACTTAGATGCCCCTTGGTGACTATGTCCTTCTACGGTGGTTGAAACAAGCTTTTCTATGTTGGTACATATCACTCTACACTTCCTAGATCCACCTACAAATTACTTCTTTCATCTGTCAATTTTTAGGATCTTGAATTTTACATATAAGTTCATATAGCTTAATTAGGTTAATCATTCCAAATCATTTTTTATCTATTCCCATCCTCAATTAGATGTAGATCTAAGTCTGATTGACTCACCTTCATGGTTTAAAGTTAATCTAATCATCTTGTTGATCTACATCTCAATGAAACCGTGGGAAAAGTCATTGTATCCTATGGTTCTAATCACTTATGACCTAGGATTAATTTTTTCCTTTATTTCATTTTAGTGAACCCAACCTATTAACATCATAAACCTTCTAAAAATTGCATTCAATAATCCTATATCTAGGTTTTGCATTGTGTTGTTTTGCATCATTTATTTAGGGTTTCATATTAGCATCATAAAAAAGTCACAAAAATCTAAAAATATTACATCATAGGGTGCATCATAGCTTGTATTAGGCTTTCTTTTAGTCATTTTAGATTAGATATTCATTCAAAATTTCATTCATTTTTGTTCACACATTATCATGCATTGACATTTAAAACACATTAAGAAATTTTGGAAAAATAGTCATTGCCAAAATTTTTTGCAAATAGAAACAAAAACCCTAAACAACAACTTAAAAAATTAGTTTTCTAGTTTTCAAACCTCCTGCCAAGGACTCGGATGACCCTAGGTGACCATGTCCTTGTATAGGTGCATCAACTATTTTTTTTACAATTGTCTATCTCTATCTGCTCAGTCAGAAGGTACTTGTAGATCTTTGTTTTGGAAGCAGTAATTTTATGTTTTTAGGCATACTGCATATAGTTCATAAAGGTGAAAGAAAGTGCATTGTTTGTGTTTCAAAATTGTGTCAAAATCATCATTTCTAGGCATTTACATTTTGAGAATCAATATATTATTACATTTTAGATCTCAAATTTGCATTCATAACTTGTGCAAAAATCTCCAACATTCTTGCATACTTGTATTTTGCATCAAATTGGCATAAATTAAGAAAATTCTAGGAAATCATTTGTTGTTACAAGTTTTTGCAAGTGGAATATGAATCTTTAAATAGTTTAATACATAGTCAGATTTTGAATTTCCAAAACCCTTAACCAGGACTCAGACACCCTTGGGTGACTCTATCTTGTTATCTGGGCATAGGTCAACTTTCTATGATAGAATATTCTCAAGAGCCTCTATCAAAAGTTTTTGTATAGCTATTCTTCACTAGCAGATTAACAACCTCATTGAAAAATTTCTTTATGAATGTATGTTTCAGTCAAATTTGGATGTCCTTGAAATCTTTGGTTGATGTGTCAAGCTATGTGTTTGGTTTTGATCCTAGTTCTGATAATGACATTCATGACACACCATCTCCTATTATATGTCTTTTTTATATCCTAGGACAAGATGAAGAGAGCATGCATGAGTTCATAAAAATTTCCGTATTTTAACCTTGAGAATAATGCAACCTTTTATCCCTCAATACAATGGCCTATTACCCCATACCAATACCATACTACCATGCCACCACTTGAAACATTCACTTTGTTACATCTCAAAACTAAATCACAAGGCATTCCCCAAACAATATGCATGGAGATACCTACCAATAACAACCTTATGTAAGGTACATCAACTAATTCCCCATCATATGGGCATAAGGTCACAAACACACCCATTGACTTGGAGAAGACATAAAAAAGGCTTTAGGATCTTGAGAAAGCAAGGGTGTGACATTAAGAATGAGCATGAAATCCATCCTCTCTTGGAATGAACACCATTAGTAGATACCAAAGGACTAGGTTATCGAGATCCTCCACTTTCACAATAAACATCTAAGCCACCAACCAAGAAATACAAACTTAAAAAGTTGCCCTTTCTACATCCTATAACCAAGACTAAAAAACCTTAGACACACTTCTCAACCTAGGACTTATTACATTACCACCTATCCTTGATCGAGAAGATAAGAAAGGGTACAAACATGTCTTATTGTGAATATCATAGAACACTTGGACATCTTATGGATGAATTTCATGCCTTAAAGAAGAAATTAAGAGAATTTGGTCCTTATGGGGATCAACTTGAAGATGTAATATATTAACATTAATTTGTTGTTCTCCTTTCCATGTGGTAGTTGTAGTATCATAACATATTCACTACCATTCATGGGGGTATAAATGTAGCTTTATGCAATCATCTTTTTCTTGCAAGGAGCACCATATTGGGCTCACCTTTGTCCCTATATTTTGGGGACAATGGGTTAGTTATCCATCTCCTAAGAGTATTCCTTCTACTAAGGGATTCCTTTGTATCTCCTTAAAATGTTAGTGTAGAAAATACACTAACATTTTAAGGGGAGGCATATAGTTCCCCACTCATTATTTGCATAGGAAACTGTCCCTTAGTGACAATAGCATACATCTCCTAAGAAGTGTAACCTTATCAACCAAAGTGTGGCATGCTTAATCCATGTGACATGTTGCCTTCATAGTAATTGTAGTCCATATTTGATGCAAATATTGAGATTATTTAAATATTACATTTGAATAATTTATTTTGGTAGTAGGTCACAAAATGCAAAAGGGAAAGCATTTTTATTTTATTTTTAAAAATTCATATCAAAGTTTTATTTGAATAAAGGAGAATGGCTTAGTTTTCTACACTTAAGTTTCCATGCCTAAAGGAGGATAAAAATCCATTGAAAAGAAATACCTAAAGTTGCATGAAAATTAAAAGTAGAGAACTCTAAATCTAGGCACCAAAATAGAGAAAATGCAAAGGACATATGAAGAAAACTCAATGTTGAAGAAGGGCACTAGGCTTTTGTTTTTACTAGAAGTGAAGAAGGTAGTTGCATTGTGGTGATTGAGGAGTCTATCTAAGAGTATTCTAAGCATGAAATAAGGGGAGAAATCATTGATGTTGTCAGACCTAAAGAGTTTCATGGAGTTAACCCACATGTTTCCAAGTTCCATAGCTCGCATGTTGCCTCATCTTGATAGGTGCATCAAATAACTCCCAAGTCCCTGCATTTTAACTTTTCATATTTGTATTTAGACTTGGGTATAGTTTGAGTTATGAGTATATGTGTTTTCTTTAGTATTTTATTTGAAAGGATGAAATTTATATATCATGAGTAGCAAGCCTTTGTGAGGGATCTGTAAAAGGAAAAACCTATAAAAGAGAGAGAAACTTAGGTATAACAAGGGGCTTCACTTTATATCTTACTTGAAATATTTGAGAGGAAATTTAATGAAGAGGTAATGATGAAATATTTGAAGGGTTGATAGATAAAGCCAACTATTCAAGGGTAGCCATCAAGTCTAGAGGATGAAGCACATCAATTTCATATGCCAAGGATTGCCATTTGATAAAGAGCATAATACAAGCATTTTTTGCATTAAAAATGTATGAATTTCAACTCATGTTGAGAGGAAAGGTTAAGGAATGTCTTAAAGGCTTAGGAGGGGGAATGGTGTTGTAGGAATCTAAAAGACAAAAGTTGCAAATCTCTTAATGCATAGTGGTAATAGCAAAGGAAATTATATTGTTATTAAGTTGAAGGACTATCTTAATGATCACAAGGTCAAAGAGATACAAGAAGACATTCATCATGGACTTAAGATAGTCAAAAGAGGTAGCAACCTAAGCGTAGATCAAGGCTTAAAGGACAATCAAACTAAAAAGCATAGTTAGCAAATGCCAAAAAGAGCACAGTTTTAAAGACATACATTCACCATTGAAGGGCAGTGCTATGATCAAAGGATAATATAACTGTCATAATGCCAAAGGAAAGATAGTGAAAGTTTTTTCAAGATGATGGCAACAATATGACTTTCAGAATACACATGAAAATGATCTTGCAATCATAATATGAATGTAACTATTGACAATCCTATGAGACTGAAAAGCTAAAAGGCAGTGAACATCATGAAAAAAAGGTCTGAATCTAAAGTATAAATATTGAAATTAATTCTCATAAGAGAGCTAAGTAAGCAATCAATTATCAAAAACATGGAGATAGTAATATCACCATGAAGGTAGAGCATAAAGGTAGTGGATTTTATCGTAAATATTGACAATGTTCTCTTCAAAAGATGGTAAATCGAATAGTCTCATCATAATGAATGAAAAGAAGATAGTAAGGTATTCAAAAGAAGTGACCTACTTAATGGTGACTCATAACTATATAGTGACGTTGAGGAGAAACTTGATGACTATAAAATAAACCATGGTCTTAAGAGTTTAAAGGTAGCAGTGGTTTTCACTATTTTTGTAGTCACCAAGATTTTTTAGAATGTTGATCATCTAACCCTAGGCAATAAGGTCCTTGAACTTCATGAAATGAAAGTGCATATTCAAAATAAAAGGGACTGTGCACAAGAATGTAGAAACAAATTTTTTTGATAAGGTTATCAAATTGTAAAAGGGTTTTGAAACTAGCAATGATATGCTTACTGTTGAAGAAACTATTGGAATGTGTTGAGATGATGTTGATTGCTTGTTGTCATTAATGGTTGTCATTGATGTCAAAATATCTTGATTTATTTACCAAAGTTTTGTTTTGGTGCCTTGGTGTTCTGGATTAGCCTAGTTTTGAATGTCGTGCTTTGACACATGGTTTGCATTGTAACTTGTATATATTATTCCTTGATTTCAAATATCATGTAGCATGTTGATTCATGTGAGAAGGTTTTGTATGGTCCACATTTCATTCCTTTCCACCATGGGAATGTTTTTGTGGTGACCTATTTCAAATTGTATTCGTCCAACTTGAAGACTATGAAGACATTGTGCTTAGCCGACTTGAGAAATTATGAAAGTATGGAATGGTATAAATAAGAGTTTTTTTTTTTGATGAAAAGCAAGTGTGATGAATGTGAATCTGAATATCTAGGCATTATGAAGTGTGTGAAAATGTATGACCGAAGGCAACAGATAGTGAGATTCTATCTGGTGTCATTGGTGACAGTCCTTTTAGTGGTGGATTTCCTTTCATCATTATTTTGTTGGCAGTGAGTTGTTTTTTGTTTTTTGTAGGTAGTGATCCTTTCTCTTTTGGAAGTGAGTCTTTTTGTATCTTTGTCTATAATAGCTGAGCAGTGAACCTAGCCGATAGTGAGCCCTTGTAAAAATCACCTTAACCAGTGTCACCTTAATCAATGCTTTATAATTGAGATTTATTCTCCATGGTTTTTCCCTTCTTGGGTTTCCATGTAAATTCTGGTGTTCTTTGTACATGGTTTTGTTTGTACTTTCATGTTCATTATCATCTGATTGATTTAAGTTTGCTCTGGATTAATCAAAGTAAAGAAAATTGTTTTATGATAACTGATTCACCCCCCTCTCAATCATTTGGATTGTTGAATAATTGGTATCAGAGCTTTGGTTCCTCGAAGAAGAGCTTAACCACTTGGGGTAGATCTGATGGTGCACAAATTGACAATCCCTATGTTTGATGGATCAGACTATAGTTTTTGGAAAGTGTAGATGAGAGGTTACCTGATCTCTCTTGGTTACAAGACTTGGAAAGTTGTTGAGACAAAATATGTTGAGCCAACAAAAGGTGTTTCTACTACAGATGAGATTTCAACTTATGAAAAGAATTAAAAGGAAAGGTATGCAATCTATAGTGGTTTATCTAAGACTAAGCTAACAAAAGTGATTTCATTAGGCATTGCTTATGAAGTTTGGGAAAATTTGAAAGAAATCTATGAAGGAAATGATAGAGTCAAATTATCAAAGAAGCTAACACTGAAACACAAATATGAAAATTTGAGAATGGAAGAAGAAGAGGATATAGCAAGCTATTTTCAA
Source organism: Sequoia sempervirens (assembly GCA_007258455.2). Lineage (NCBI taxonomy): Eukaryota > Viridiplantae > Streptophyta > Pinopsida > Cupressales > Cupressaceae > Sequoia > Sequoia sempervirens. The sequence continues at coordinate 9,256 of VDFB02374397.1, read as the reverse complement.
AGAGTTGACAGTGTAGTGCATGAAGTCAAAAATCAAGGAGGAACTCTGATAGATGAAGATGTAATGGAGAAGATTCTCATGACCTTACCAGAGAGTTACAATGACAAGATCTCTACTATTGAGGAATTTTATGATCTGAAGAAATTCACTAGAGAACAATTATTTGGCACCTTGACTGCATTTGAGATGAGAAAATTTGGAAATGAAAAGGAGAATTCTGAAACCACCTTCAAAGACATAAAGGTAGAAGATGATTCAGATGATAAAAGTTTAGAAGAGTTGGAAGAAAAAATTTCAAGTTGAAGAAAGGTACTGGCAAGTACAAAGGTATGTTGCCTCTTAAATGCTTTAGATGTGGAAAGATTGGTCATTTAGCAACTAAGTGTTTGGAATAGGATCAAGAAAAAAGTTTAAGAAGATCAATAAGAAGGCCTACTATGTCAATGAGAATGTCAAAATTTTAGATGATGAATCAGATCATGAGGATTTCTTGTTTTTGGTGGAAAAGGAAGAACCTAATTTTGATATCTCTAATATCTATCCGAAATTTGATAATAGCACTGAAACTACATTATTTTTTAAAAGAAATAGAGATGAATAGATAATTGATAATGGATGTTCGAATCATATGACCAGTGACAAAAGTAAGTTTGTGAAGCTTGAGAAATATGATGGACGATCTGTTAGATTTGGAGATGATAAAACAACATAGATTGTTGGAATTGGTTCTATTACATTTGATGGAAAGCACAACACTAACATTGTTTACTATGTCAAGGGTTTACATCATAATCTTCTGAGTGTTGGACAGATGTGCGAAAATGGCTACAAAGTAGAGTTTCAAGATGATGGTTGTGAGATCTGGAAGAGATCCGAAACTATTATTGTAGCTAGAAAAAGAACAAGTGGGAATATGTATCAGCTAGAAGGAGCTACAAAAATTTTCTTGGTATCTCAATCCAATGACAACTGGCTTTGGCACCAGAGGATGTGTCACATCAACTTTGACAATTTGGTTATGATAAGTTCATCAAGAGCTGTTAGAGATTTTCCAAGACTAACCAAACCAGACAATACTATCTGCAAAGGATGTCAAGAAGGAAAGCAGACCAGAGAAATGTTTCAGAGAAAAGAAGATTCATCTATCAGACTGTTGGACCTTGTACACACTGATCTTTGTGGTCCAACTAGAACAAGAAGCTTACAAGGTGAGAAGTATGTCATGCTTTTAATAGATGATCATTCCAAATTTACTTGGGTTGCATTTTTAGAGAAAAATCAGAGGCGCTAGAAAAATTCAAGATTTTCAAAGCAAGAATTGAGAATAAAACTGATAGAAGAATCAAGTGTTTAAGATATGATAGAGAAGGAGAGTTTACTTCTAATGAATTCAAAAAATACTATTAAAATAGTGGCATTAAGAGAAAGTTATCTGCCCCTAGAACACCTCAGCATAATGGTGTAGTAGAAAGAATGAACTAGACAGTTCAAGAAGAATGTAGAACAATAATCATGGAAGCAGGTTTACCATAGGTCTACTGGAGAGAAGTGATACACACAATAGTGTACACTCTTAACAGAGTACTATTATGGAGGAAATATGGAAAGACATCATATGAGCTATGGTGTGGAAAGGCTCCCATAGTAAAATACTTCAAAAATTTTGGAAGAAAATGCTACATCGGGAAAGATGAGGACAATCTTGGAAAGTTTGACAACAAAGCTTATGAAGGAATATTCTTGGGTTACTCTATAAGAAGTAAAGCATACCAGTTTTACAACAAGAGACTGAACAAGATGGTTGAAAGTGTGAATGTGAAAGTAGATGAAGATTTTCAAAGAATTCCTAAGAGGAACATTGAATACAAATCAGATGACTTGGATGACAAAGGAAAAAAAGATGAGAAAGAAGAAGAAGAAGAAGAAGAAGAAGAGACAAAGGAGGCTCCAACAACTAAAACTAAGACTCCAAGGTATGTACAGAAAAACCATTCAAAAAAATATTGGAGATGAGAATAAGGGAATTATCACAAGAAGCAAAGTAGCTCAAGAGAAAGTATTAATGTGCCTACTCTTGGAAACTAAGCCAAAAACTATGGAAGAAGCATGAAATGATCAAAATTGGGTGAAGGAAATGAAAGAACTTGATCAGATAGAGAAAAATTGGACTTGGGAACTTGTGCCTAGACCGGCAAATAAAAATGTAACTGGAACTAAGTGGGTGTTCCAGAACAAGCTAGATGGAAATGGAAAGGTAGTAAGAAATAAGGAAATATTGGTCTACAAAGGTTACACTCAAATAGAAGGTATTGATTTTGAAGATACCTATGCCCATGTTTCCCAAATGGAAGCAATCCGGATATTCTTGGATTTTGCATATTTCAAGGATTTCAAAGTTTTTTACCAAATGGAGAACTAAAGGAAGAGGTCTACATTGAGTAACCAGAGGGATTCAAGTCCGGAAGTGACCTGGATGTTTTTTGCAAGTTGAGGAAAGATTTATACAAATTGAAGCAAGCACCCAGAGCCTGGTATGGCAGATTAGAAAAGTACCTAATTGGACAAGGATTTCAAAAGGGATCTGCTAATAGTAATTTGTATTACAGAACTCACTCAAATCAAATGTTGATTGTTGTGGTATATGTTGATGACATAATTTTTGGAGGAAATAATGATATGTGTAGAAAATTTGTAGATGAAATGTAGAAGGAATTTGAGATGGCTATGATAGGTGAATTGAATTTATTTCTTGGACTACAAGTAAATCAAGACAACAAAGGAATTTTCATTTCTCAATCCAAGTATACCAAATAGTTGTTGAAGAAGTTTGGGTTGGAGAATTCTAAACCATTTTGTACACCTATCATTATTGAATGCAAGTTGACAAAATAAGATGATTCATCTAAAGCTAATGCAAGTATGTATAGGTCAATGATTGGAGGATTGTTTTATATTTGACTATTACCAGACCAGAAATTATGTATGTTGTTTGTTTAGCAGCTAGATTTCAACAAGAACCAAAGGAATCACATGTTGGTACGGTAAAAAGGATCTTCAAATATTTGAAGGGAACAAAAGATTTTGGGTCGTGGTATCCAAAGGACTCGAATTTCACTCTGACAGCCTATAATAATGTTGATTGGGTTGGATGTGTTGATAATAGGTAGAGTACAAGTGGTGGGGCTTATTTTTTTAGCTCCCGGTTGGTTGCTTGGTCAAGTAAGAAACAAGATTTTGTATCTTTATCTACTATTGAAGTTGAATACATTGCAACATCTTCATGTTGCACTCAAATATTGTGGATGAAACAAACATTGAAGGATTTTGGCATATCATTTGATGAACGGATGTCAATCATGTGTGATAATACCAGTGCAATAAATATTTCCAAGAATCTAGTACAACACTCCAGAATGAAGCATATATCCATAAGATATAATTTCTTGATAGAAAAGGTGTTGGACAATGAATTAAAACTTTAATATGTACCTACAAAAGAGCAAATTGTAGATATTTTCACAAAACCATTGAGCAAAGATACTTTTGAGTATCTCTGGCAAAAGTTAGGGGCTCTGCCCCCTCCTAGTCTACAATAACATGCATTGGGGTGTGGATTGGTCCATCATGCATCATATACTAATTCTTATCTAGATCAATGCTTGGTGGCTTCCTCATATGGGGAGCGAAGTAAGTTTTTCAGGGGGAGTTTCTCCCTTCAAGTATTTGATGTCAAAGGGGGAGAAGAAGAGAAGATAAGATGATCCTTGATGCTGACATTGATTTGGTTGGTTTGTTGTTGATGGATGTTGCCATCAATGACAAAGGGGGAGATTGTTGGAATATGTTGAGATGATGTTGATTGATTGTTGTCATTAATGGTTGTCATTTATGTCAACATATCTTTATTGATTGACTAAAGTTCTATTTTGGTTCCTTGGTGTTCCAAATTGGCTTGGTTCTGAATGTCGTGCTCCAACACATGGTTTGCATTGTAATGTGTATATCTTATTCCTTGGTTTTGGATAGCATGTAGTGTTTTGATTCATGTGAGAAGGTTTCATATGGTCCACATTTCATTCCTTTCCACCATGGGAATGTTTTTGTGGTGACCTATTTCAAATTGTATTCAACCAACTTGAAGACTATGAAGACATTGTGCTTAGCCGACTTGAGAAAATATGAAAGTATGGAATGGTATAAATAAAATTTTATTTTATTCAATGAAAAGAAAATGTGATGAATGCAAATTTGAATATCCATACATTGTGAAGTGTGTGAAAATGTATGACTGAAGGCAGCAGACAGTGAGATTCTATCCAGTGTCATTGGTGATAGTCCTTTCAGTGGTGGATTTCCTTTCCTCATTCTTCTGTTGGTAGTGAGCCATTTTCTGTAGGTAGTGAGCCTTTGTCTTTTGGCAGTGAGCCATTTTGTATCTTTGGCTATAATAACTAGGCAATGATCCCAACCGACAGTGAGCCACCCTCTAGTGAGCAACTTGGCAGTGATCCCTTGTAAAAATCACCTTAACCTGTGTCACCTTAATTGATACTTTATAATTGATATTTATTCTCCGTAGTTTTTCCCTTCTTGGGTTTCCACGTAACTTATGATGTTCTTTGTGTATGGTGTTGTTTGTGCTTTCATGTTCATTATCATCTGATTAATTTAAGTTTTCTCTAGATTAATCAAAGTAAAGAAAATTATTTTATGATAACTGATTCACCCCCCCTCTTAGTTATCCAAACTATTTAACAGAGACAATTATAGTGTTATCCACATATGATGATGATCTATGATGAATGTGAGATGGGTAGTGACTACTTTTCAAGTACGCCAAGCAATAAGCTATGATAGATATCTTGTAGTTGGTGTTGAGGATAGTTTCAAATCCCTATTCAAAGCCTTGTAGCATATGCAAACATTAGTCGGGGTCTAAGTAGCTATGTTTCTTTTTCCTTTTAGATGAATTTGACAATATGAGCTCTAGATAGTAGTCTTAAGATGATGATATTCAAATATTGCAAATAAGGAATTTTAACCCTAGCTTCTTAACTTGCATAATTCAGGGCATTACGATTTAGTCATATGAAAATAAGGCAGAATTGTGACTTGTGTTTTAGCAAAGCATCAAGTGAGGGGACAGTTAACTTACAAAGTGGATAGTACATTTTATATGGTAGTCCATGAAGGGAGAAATATTCACTCTTGAATGTGTAGTCACAACCATAGGTAATGCTTAAATGGTAGTGAGCATTGGAGGAAGGGTTACTCAGATTTTTACTTTTGAAGGGACAACACATGACATTTCTTGGAAAAAGGTTGCAATAGCTTGGATAGAGCTACTATCTAAGCTATATGGACATTAATAATCATTTATTCATTTTCTATCCAATGTTATCACTATCTTGTAATGGTTCTATATCTAGAAGAAGACAAAGAAGAAACAATATTAAAACAACTTGGTAATTTTGGTGATGATTTAGTGTAGAAAATGCAAAGCTAGATGGTATCAACCTTTGGAAGATGAAGGAATTATAATTTATAACTCTCTTTGTTATGATCTAAAGTGATCGTGAATCAAAATCAGTATGTCTTCTTGAAGGGGGAGCATAATGTCGATGTTGTTTAGACTCATCTCAACTTTCACTAGTGAGAAACTTTTTTTAGGAAGGTTGATTAAAGGACATTCATTTTTCCTCTTGACTGTGGAAGGGTTGTGAAAGGAGCTCTAGATGCTTAAAGAGGTGCAGTCTCATGATTAAGGTAGTCACTGTCATAGTGATTCCATTAGCATTTCAAAGATATTTGAAATGTATGAAAGCTCAATGATAAGCTTCTATCAATAGTTGAGAGAAAGTAAGTAGCCTATCATGAAGTAGCAAATGGAAGGAAATGGTGTAAAAATTTTACTAGTGAGTAGAGTGTGGTGTTTAGTTTCCTATTACAAAACATAATGATTTATTCCCCTGATGCACATTAAAATGACAAACTGTTTCATGGCATGTTTCTTTGAAAGAATAGGAAAAGAGTAATGAAGATAGTATTAATGTGGAGCAGTGATGCTAAAGGTCAAAAGAGTGGAATGACTATTTTTTATACATTCATCAATTGTAGAAAATGCAACCATAGATAACATTGTTAAGTACACCATTTGAGAGGCATTAAGTGACCTATCAACAGGTGACCAAATGGAGAAGACAGTGGTATCAAATAAATGGCATATGTAGTTTTCATTTTCAAATGCATAGTGTGTAGTCATTCAAGCATGAGAGACAGTCAATGTGAGGAGTAGTATGTAATAGATAAGGGTAGTCTTCCAAAAAGTTAGGAAAAGGTAGAGTTTTAAGATAAGGGAAACCTTTACATTAATGATAGGGTTTGAAAAGGATGTAAACACTTTGAAAGACCTACTTATTTGCAAACAACTCCAGTGACACATCATCATGCATGATATTTCTTGAGTTGAGGGGAGTTAGTTGGCCAAAATACTCAGTTTGAATGCACTTACAAGTAGTTTTGACCTGTTGTAGAAGCCTACATGGTTGTAACTTGAGTTGTGAAGAGTTTGGGACTAATATCATGCAAATTGGGGTAGTTTCAATCCCTTAAATTAAGGCATTTTTGCCTTATACGCCCAGTAGTTGGATAACTCTATGCAAAGTCATAAAGGATTAATTTAAGGCCTAGAAAGGGGGAATTTTAGTAGTTCTAGTTGAGTTCAAGGACCCACATGGGTGCAATATCAATTGAGAAAATTTTTTAGCCTACAAACAGCTAGTTTGCAGCAGCTCTAAGGCCTCTTCTATAGGGTTTTCTCTTTTGCACGACCAAAGGGTGATTTATCATGCAAATTAGAGGAGTTTTAAAGGAAAGAAGAGCTAGAGATCACCATCATTGGTCTCTTTCAGTTAGGATTCTGGCTTCTCTTCTATATCAAGTCTTCTTCTCTTCTTTTCTAAGGCTAGTTCTTTCTTTCCTCTTTTTCCTTAAGCAGAAAGAGAAGCATTGTAAATCAGTTTTTGAGATTAATATAGCAAAACTTTGTTTATTTTCAGTATCTTTCAAATATTTGTACAAGAGATCTCCTTTTAATCAATAAAAGCAGTTTCTTTTCCTTCTTAGAATCCTTGTGTTGAGCATATTATGAATGATTTGACTCATTTTTTGTGATTTCAGTATTGAATCCTTAAATGAGGTCTCATTTAAAACTATTTCCATGTAAGAATATGAACAATTTATGTAGGTCATAGGTTGTGTTGTTAATTTAAGTAGTTATAGTTGTGAAAACTCTTTAGTTTTCCTCCAGAAAACCTGAAACAAAACCTCCCTTTGAAACACTTTTTAATAGGTTGATCAAAACTGAGTTGTGCATAGAAAGGAGTTGTTTTGAGAGAGATTGTGAGTTAGAGCAGTAGGTACACAGTCTTTTTTCAAATTGGTTCATCACCTCCTAGGGTTAGTAATCATTAAATTTTAGTTTTTTATCCCTTTTCCAAACAAGCCAGCAAGTAAGTAGGAGGTTTTAGAGGGGAACCAGCCAATAATCTAGAGGTTCATCCTCATTTTTATACAACCCACAAGCCTGAGGATGTCCCCATGTTGCACAGGATTGTCGAGATTTAAAGCTTACCATTTTGGATGCAATCCTTATTGACAACAATTTTGGCACTGGTGGAACATTGAAACTCGCTTTTTAGTAGGGGAATACAACAAAAATTCAATGTTGCCTGCATATGTAGCATTGTTTGACCTTCGGTGTTATAAACATATATTTTGAAACTCTAATCTCTGATTTTCAAGCATCTAGTGTACTAGTACATGAGAAGAGGCAAACAAGAGAGAAGTTTTCTCCCTTTGATTATTTATGGTTATCACCACCTCAAGAAGAAAAGGGAGGGAAACAAGAAGGAGTCCTTAACCCAGCCTAGATCATGTTCTACACCTCCAAAATATAGGGCTTGCAAGTCCTATTCCAAGAATTCCAATACCAAATATACAAGTGTCACCAATTCCAATGGCAAGACAATTTTCCTTTGCACCATTTAATGGGGGAAGCCCATTAAATCTTGCTCAACATGATGACATTCCTATGGTAGACCTTAGAAGCTTACCTTTTTCATAGGAGAAGATCATACTACTCCTATTGAGCATATTAGGGATGTAGCTACATTATCTCATTTCACAATATCATAGCTAAGAATGTAGCAATCAGGCTCTTGGCTACATAACTAAAAGGAAAATCCTTGCAATGGTTTAGTATTTTAGTAGTTAATTCAATCACAATATGGGATCAACTAGGTGATGGCTTACACAAGCAGTTTAAAGACAACTCAGATCACTTGTCTCTAGTGGAGCAACTAAGTACCATCAAAAGAGCTCCACACAAGCACATGTTTGATTTTAACTACCATTTCTAGAAGACGTGGGATATAATTCCACCAATGGTAATTCCTTTAGCTCAACATGCATTTTTGGATTTCCTTAAAGCCCTTAATAGTGATATATCTATGATGACTTATTCAATGGGTGGAAATACGCTTCCAAATGCATATGTTATTACCATTAGAGCAAAAAACAACCTCATAAAAGCTAGTAAAATAGTCCCAAGGCCTCCAATGCTAATTTTTCCTGAGGTACAACCATATATACCATTTCCATTACCCCCAATAGCTACTACTCCTCATGTTCTAGCATTGAATTACCAAGTTTCATCCCAAGAGAAGGGTGTCTCAGCCCAATCTCAAGAGTTTCAAGAGATAAAAATATTATTGAAAATTGATGGCAATGATAGTGAATATCAAGAATCAAGTAGGCCAAAATCCTAGGCCATATCAAACACCATATTTGCCTAATAGGCCACCCTATCAACCTGATTCTCAAGGTCAAAGAAAGAATTACAATACTAGACCTAATCAACCCTATAATCCCAATGCTACCAGCTCTTCAAAGGAGCTCATTCCTATGCAAAATAATATGGCACAAGAATATTAATGGTGTTTCCCATGTAACCAACCTCACAATCAGAACACCTATTCCAATGGAATGTTGAATCAAGATCTCATGGTACAAAATAACATTATTGTCCCACAATATGTGACAAAAGAAAATCATGAACAACAAGGTTCTCAGACTGAACAAGATGCCCATGATGTTGCTTTGATGAACTAGAAAGGTAATGAGTTCTATGGAGTGAATCAATTACAAGGACAAAATCAGTCTTACAGCTCCATAGTAGCCAATACAAGGTCAAAGA
>VDFB02374395.1:0-33103 GCA_007258455.2 Sequoia sempervirens | reverse complement strand
CCATTCGGCAAATAAATCAAGTTCATTTATCAATTTCCTAAAGTCATCAGTTTAAATCAAATAAATCAAACTTGATCCTATCATCTCTTTGATTAAATAAATCAATCATTTATTTAATTAAATCTCATATCATCATTCATCTCCCTTTGATTTGATTTAAATCCCTAAATCAAGTCAAAGTGGTCAAATCAGCTTAATCATCATCCTAGCTAATTAATCCTGATTAAAGGCTAATCCCATCCCACTTGCAGTCTCTAGATTTGGCCACTTGCACATGAAATTGCATTTAATTGATTTATCAAAATTACTTATTTTCAACTTGGCATAAAGGAAGAATATTCTCCAAGTTTGAATCTCCCCCCAAGTGGACATGTACACCCAACAGAGCATTTATGAGGCCTTACATGTCTCTTACATGTCCCCTTCCAAAGGTCAAACTTAGCATTCATTGCAAATTTGAATTCAAAATTTCCCCCTCTTGGGCACTCTTCCCAAATCTTGCACATACATCAACTAATCACATGATGACAAGTGTCCTCCTATCATTGGCTTAATCTTTAGTCCCACATTGGTCCCTCTTCAACAATCTTAGCATTTGAAATCTTCAAATAGAGGCTTCAACATTGAGCAAATCCTCCACAATTTCATCCAAAAAGCATATGCAAAGTTACTCTCCTTGAGAACTAATTTTGCTCATCATTTCCATCTTATCATCATCATCTAAGCTTATTAATCAAGGATTGGGAAAGGGTCACTAGCACATGTGACACCAATCCACTATAAGATGCTAGTTTGATTCATTAGAATGATGCATTTCTATGTTTTGCTTGTTTCTTTGGCATCATTCTTGTGATTAAATGAATCTTATAGGGGATCTTTTGGTTTGCTTTGGTTTACTAACAATACTAATGGTTTTTGTTTTTTGATCCAATGCAGATTTAGGGTCCTACACATATCATAATATTTTCATCTTATCGGATCAAAACATCATCATTTTTGCACTAATCAAATTGTGATCTAAGTCTAGAAGAACATTTCGAAATCATATGCCTATTATTACAAGATCTTAGTACAATAAACTGAAAGAAGATATTCAACAAGAAGATCATACCCGAAGAACTCAAGAAGAAGGTGAGAGTAGCAATCCCCTTTATAGTGTGAGTTGTAATCCCCTTTTTAATGACAACATGGGTGAAAGAGAAAAAAATGTTCCCCTTCAACAAAGACATGAGCAAAAATCCTGTAGATAGTTATGATGAATGAGATGAAGAAAATCACCTTAGAGAGGCTAAGCAAGATCACAAATTTCACAAAGCCTTAGAAAAGATCTTAGAGCACAACAAAGAGAAATATTTCCTATATTTGGCTGAAAAAGGAGCTAAATTGCCTCATGATTTTGATACTGAGAAATTAAAGAAAAGTCTTGATGAAATGCCCTTTTCTGATATTAGTGCCTTGTCTCAATAGGTTAAGGCACTTCAGGGACAAATTGAAGACATGCAAGGAGGAACCACAATGAAGACATATGCTCTTGATGACATTTTTCCTTATCCTTTTGACCGACATCTCAACATGATCCTATTTCCCAAACATTATGAAATCCCAAAGTTTTATTGTTATAATGGGAAATCGGATCCAATCGATCATATTAAGGACTTCTGAAATATGACTTTAGAGTTTTCCCATGAGGATACATACTTGATGCATTTGTTCCCTAGAAGTCTTGGAGGCCAATCTATGGAATGGCTATCAAAAATCACACTGCCTATCAAGACATTTGAGGAATTGATTAACAAGTTCATATCAGAATATTCCTACAACATACAACATCAAATAACCATGATTGATCTCTGCAAGGCTAAACAGAAACCTAGTGAACCATTCATTACATTTCTTCAGAGATGGAGAAGATTGTTGCTAGATACCCATGTCATGTTCCTGAAAAGGAAAAGATCGCCACTTTCATAAACAACTTAGATCAAGAGATGACCTATCATCTTAATCTTCACTATCCTCCCTCTTTTCATAAATTGATCAAAAATTCCATCACCATTGAAAGTGCTTTAATCCAAAGAGGGATAATAAAACTTGATAAGGACTATCCTAGCTCTTCAAATCACCACGACGACAAGTATAAGTTTTGGACTTGCAAAAAAAATGTGGTGAATGATGATATTGTATATGCAAATCATGTCTCAACTAAGCCATTTGTTCTTAGTACTCCAAGTGCTACTCATAACAATAACTATAACAATATCAAATCGGTCACAAATCAAGGAAACAATCCTCCTCCTCTGAGGAATAACGTGAATCAAAATTTTACTCCCAATCAAGGGAATTCCAACAATCAAGGTTATCATGGAAACAATAACAACAACAATGCCTTAGGAAATACCTCAAGCATGAATCCACAATGATCTTCATTCTTCTCTAGTAGAAGAAATTTTACTCCATTGGGTCAATCTTTAGAATTTGCATTCAAAGAGTTGATGGCTAAAAATGTTCTTACTTTGCCACCTCAACGCAACTTTGAACCCAGTGTGAAGCCTCCATCATGGAATGATGCATACTATTATGATTATCATCGATGCAAGGGCCATTGCACAAATAATTTTCAATCCTTGAAAAATGTCATCCAAGACTTAATAAAAAATGGCACAGTCACAATAGAATGACACCAACAATCAAACGAATGCCACCAAACAATTTGCAACCCTTTTCCCAACTATCAAAAGGGTGAGTCTTCTGGAAAAAATGTGAATCATATCAATGATCATATAACCAATCATATCTACACCGACGACAAATGGGTCAATGTTATCAAAGTTAAGGAAAAGATGGAATATAGATAAGTCAATGCAACCATGAGGGCACAAGCTAAAGTTGTCTTAAAGGGCACTTCTTCAAAATCCAATGTTCCCCTACCTCAACATCAATATGACTTAGTTAATCAACTTGGAAAAAAACCTACTCAAATTTCTATCTTAGAACTCCTGAAGATTTCCCCAAAACACAAGAAAATTCAAGAAAAATCCCTCATTGAAACAATTGTATCCGCTGATCTGGATGTGGATTGATTTCAAGACATGGTGGGACACTTATCCTCATCCACATGCCTCTCATTCTCTAAAAAATATGATGTTTCCATGACTCATCCCCATAACTCATCGCTATACTTAGAAGTCATGATCCACAAGTTTTGTGTCAGATGCGTACTAATAGATGGAGGTGCTGGTTTGAACATATGTAGTGAAGTTAGTTTGAGCTTTAGGATTTTTTGAGTACTCCATTGATCCCAGAAGAAAAATTTCTATTAAATCTTACGATGATGAAGAAAGAGCATCCAAGGGTTTAATCATGTTGCCAATCAAAGTGGGACCGATTATCAAGAATACTTTTTGTCAATTATTAGATTGTGATCTGGCATACAACATATTGTTGGGTCATCCTTGGATCCATGAAATGCAAGTTGTTCCATCCACATATCATTAATTTCTTAAGTTTCCTTATGATGGACAAGAGATCACAATAGCAGCTAATAATTCAAACAGTCAAACTTGTGCCAACATCAAAGCTAGTCAAGATACTTTGATTCCCAACAATCGAGAAGCTCCTATTAGTACTTCTCCCAAAGTTGATACACAAATCAGTGAGTTAACCAACAAATTTGACAAGTAACTATGATTCAAGGAAAATGGAGTTGGGGAGTACTCTCTATGTCTTGCTAATCATCCTACATCACCTTGGTCACATGGCCAACCTTCTATCACACAAAATCAAATATATGTAGCATCAACATCAACACAACCATGAATAGAGAAAAGTACAAAATTTAATGGAAGATCCTGAGGATAGAGAAGTTCTAAATTGGATCTATAAAGATGAAGATGAAACAGTTCTCAATGTCAAAATACCAACTAACCAATATGGTAAAGGATATTCAATCATGCAAAAGATGGGCTATAATGGCAATGGCCCTATCAGGAAAAGAAAAGAAGTAGTTGAGCCTATTCACCTTCTAGTACTTACCACAAAAGATGAAATAGGACAAGGCTATGATACTAACTCAAAAGAAAGAGCATCCAAGAAACTGCATGATATTGTCCTCACATTGCAAGAAGGTTCTAATACAAGAGAAGCATTGTTGATAGCAATTCAAAATTTTATAGATAATAACTCTGACACATACTCTAGTGAATATGAATGGAACACCATCTACAATGATGAGTTCTAGAGGGACAAAAAGGTTGATGTAATACACAAGTACACCCCAACTCTAATCAAAAGTGAAGGGTCAGGGTCCCAACCGCAAGGATCTGAACTACAAGGTAACTATGATTCTAGTGATACTGAGTCGTATTTAATCAAACAAGACTATCATGAGTACAACATCATTATTGATCTACCCCATACCTTGGATCCTACAAACAACTTCGTTATCACCATAACCATAGCCAATTTCACATAGCCTAGTGACCCACTACCGCTGATCCTTCCCGATCTCATTGACTGGGATCTATTCGAACCTATTAATATACCTATGTTTCCAAGCGATGAATCTATAGTGAACATCCTTTCCAAAGATGACACAAATGATTGTTCCACTAGTGATTTTTAGCATAGAGTCCTTAATCAAGAGAGTGTCAAGTCCCCTAGCTACAAAAATAAAAATCAAAAAGAAAGATCTAATGGTGAAAACCATAATCTGGCAGTGTTAGATCAAAAAATATATAAAATAAAGAGTGTATTAGATAGTGAAAACCTTTTTAAGGCACTAGATGATGGGATACTTCACACTCTCCCAGAGCACTATCATGAGCAATTTCCTATCTTGATTGAGCCTACTACAAAAGAAGTTAATCTTGAGACTACAAAAAAACCAAGGACTCTATAGTTAATTGCATCAATGACAAATAAACAAATACCTACGTTCATGAAATTTTTCAAAGAAAATCAAGTCAACTTTGCTTGGTCTTATGCATACATGCCAGGTCTTGATCTTGATCTTATAATGCATCACTTGTCCATCAAACCAGGAGTTAAACCTATGAACAAAAACTCAGAAAGATGCATCCTCATGTTGCACTACTGGTTAAAGAAGAACTCGAAAAACTCCTTGATGTTGGATTTATAAGATCAATCGACTATGTAGAATGGATCTCCAACATTTTTCCTATGTCCAAGTCAGACAAAAGTATCATAGTATGCATAGATTTCAGAGATCTTAATGAAGCATGTCCTAAGGATGACTTCCCACTCCCCAACATCAATACTATATAGTTGATCTGACAGCTGGCCATGCCATGTATTCACTAATGGATGGTTTTTTTGGTTACAACCAAATTAAGATTGCACCTAAAGACCAGAACAAAACAACTTTCAAATGTTCATGGGGAACTTATTGTTGGAACATCATCCCTTTCGGTCTAAAGAATGTTGGGGCTACATATCAAAGGGCTATGACTAAAAATTTTCATGACATGATGCACACATTCATGGAAGATTATGTAGATGATATATTGGAAAAGTCATACACAAAAGAAGGATATCTTGAAGTATTATCCAAAATCCTTTCAAGGTTAGAAAAGTTCAAAGTTCACCTCAACCCTAAGAAATGTGTTTTCAAAGTCACATCTGGAAAAATCTTGGGATACATAGTGTCTGAAAAGGGAATTCAAATAGATCATGCCAAGGTACAAGCAATCATGGAAATTCCTCCACCAAAGAATATCATTTAGTTAAGATCATCATAGGGACAACTTCAATCTATACAAAGGTTCATTGCACAACTGGCAGATAAAATCCTCCAATGAATGCACCCAACACTACAGGTAAGGTCGGATATCCCCTAAAAATTTCCCATGCCACCCAGTACCCTGCTATCTGTGCATCCCCAAACACCCTCCTGAGTGCATTTTTCCCACCTAACTCCTTGTGGTCATAAACCACAAGAGCACCTACCACTGGAATCCCCAAAATCCTATATACATCCTTAGGGGTCATGGTCATCTCACTCATTAGCAAATGAAAGGTACTATGCTCAGAATGCCACCTCTCTACTAGTGCGGTCAATAGTCCCCTATTGACCCAAATTGGTGGCATAAATAATAATGGTCCCAACCCACATCCAACTATCAACTGTACATCTACACGTGTCAGATCTCATATCCAATCCCACCTTACAAGGAAGTTCTCTCTTATCTGGAGGTTTTTGAAACCCTCTTATTTTTGGTCATCATAAGGACAATAAATTAGACTCATATCATCAACCCATATCAATATGATCTATCTATTTCCCATCATACAAATCAATCAGACTCGTATCTATCTATCAGTGAACCATATCAAGTGACTCATATCATGTGGACCATATCAAGTGTTCTATCTAAGTGACTCATATCATGAAATCAATGCTAAATCAATGCTATCTCAATATCAAATCAATTTACTCTATCATTATCTACTATTTGTTTTCTATCACAGAATGAAAATTTATCAGAAGTCATATCAAGCATTTACTCTTTGTTTTCTAAAGCAAAGTTATCAAAAATTCCATCATTTATTCTACTCTTTGTTTTTTCGCTCAAGGGAAACAAATTTATCAACTATCTACTCTTTGTTTTGGAAAACAAAGTTATCAATTCATCATCAGATTTTCTATCATTTCTATCTATCCATATCAGCATGATGACAAGACAATTTTTTCTATCTATTGACCAAAGAAGCAATATACATCATCATTTTCATCAAATAGGGCATTCTGCCTAAATTTCCTAAAAGCACTAATCTACGGCCTCTATGCGCTAAAACCCCAAATGCGTTGAAACCTATATGCACTATTCTATTTCCTATATGCGCCACAATCTCAATTTTCTAGATACATCCTATATGCACTATTTCACTTATTGAATGCACTAAACTATATATCCCCTAAAAGCGCTACATTATGCCCTATATGCACTAAAAGAAATTTTGAAAGCGCTAAAACTCCTACTCTATGCGCTAAAATGGGCTATTAAATTCTAAATCCATGTTAAAATGCATCAAAATTCAATTCAAAATACAAATTCTCAACACAAAGAAGGTTGAATCGACTCACCGATAGTCCATACGTGGATGGTCTCTGGTATCGGTGGGCCCACTCGAATCTATGCCTATGATAAGGAATCTCCATCTCGCCAAGTCACCGTTATAGTACAAAATCACTAAAGTCAAAAGGTGAAAATGACTTGCCCTTTTTACCCATTTTACCTTTTAAAGGTCAACCAAGGTGGGTTTTTGTGGCATTTTATTTTATTTTTATCTTTTTCTCAAACCTTGACTTTATTTTTCAAATTGGGGCATCTTTTCAACAATTATCAGGAGCTAAATCACTACGTCCCTCTCATCATCCAAATTTTATCATCAAATCAACATTTTCCTCATCATCAGTGATTTACCTCTTGAGGGGGCATAATTAATATCAAAATCAAATAAAAAGGCATATCAGGCACATTTTTTTTAACCAAGGGCAAAAATCAAATGCAATAGATTTCAAAAGCAGGAATATTTTCTTTGAAGCAATTCGTTTCACACATCGCTTCAAAGAGGGGAAAAATGTATATGCATAAAAATGGTCATGTCTAATTAATCCTGACATTTAATTAAATATTTATTATTTAATTAATTTATTTATTAATTCCTATACACATAAATAAATTTAATTTATTTATTTATATTGTTCACCTACTTTATTCTTCCACTTTAAATAAATAAATTCATTTTATTTAATTACCACTTTCTTAAGTCCACTTAATTAATTAGATAAATATCATTGTTTATTTAAATTAATTATCACATTTAAATTTAATTAAATATGCTTATTTAATTAATTCCATGTGTCACTTTCCAAATCTTAATGAAATATTTTTATTTCATTAAGAATCTTCCATTTTCTCCAAATCTTAATTAAATATTTAATTTAATTAAGAAAGTCTTCCATGTCACCAATAAATGAATAATGAATTTAATAAATTCATTATTTATCTTCAAAATCTTTTCTCAATCTCACAAAAAGGTGATTTTTACAATTCATCTTTATCATCTCTCATGAAAGAGGAAACAAATCTTGCTTTCTGTTTTTCTTCTATTTTTCTCTTTAGTCTTCTCCATCTTTGAGCATTCGATCTGCTAGAATTATCACAGTCGTTGATCACATCAACCGAATAGTAGCTATTGAAAACTCTATAAATACTCTTGCAAATCCAAGAACTGGTTAGAACAACAGAAAACGACAAACAACAATAGAAAATATATAGACAGACATATAATTACAACATTTTAGCATTATCAACTTTAGCATTTGTAGTCTTACATTCTAGCAATCATGTTTAGCTTAAGCATTTTAATCATATCTTAACATAGCATACATTCATCTTTAATATCATTCTCTAGGAAGACTATTTGTTAAGCCTAGCATACAATCTGAGAGCAAGCTGGAATCGACAAAAACACTAGAGATAGAGGATGATAGGATGACATCAAGTAAAAAAGACTAATTTGGAATTCCTTTTATTTTATTTTCTATTTTGATATAATGTCTTATTGGTGTGTTTGATTTATTGTTTTTAATCTACATATTGATACACTTAAAATTGATCAAACACCCCATTTTTGTAATTTGGAAAATGATTTTTGAATGATCCATGATCATTGTTCATTTGAGGGCCTTCCACAAATATTGTCTTGTTATCAATCAAATCTTGCACCAAATGTTTCAGCTATATGCAAACATTTATCTTGTGTCCTTTGTTTCTATGAAAGTCACAAAAATGTTCATCATTCCACCATGAAGGTTTAACTCGTGGATTATAATCCCTTTCCTCTAGTAATGTTATAACCTTTGCTTCAAGAAGTTACTTTAATGTTGATTCTATTGATCTTCCAAAAGTTGTGAACCTTATTTGATTTGAGGATGTTCGATATGATGGTGTTCTAGATCCAACATTACCTTGATTGTTGTTTTGGTTGAAATTTTGGCTATTGTTTTGGTTGTTGGGTGGATTTTTGTTCTAATTTGTTTTGATGGTAGTTGTTGTTAAGTTGAATACATGTTTTGCATTTTGTTTTTCAACTGTGCCATCATTGTTACCCACATTCCTATTTCATTTCCAAAACTTTGGTCTGTCACCACTATTGTAATTGTTGGAGGAGTTTGATGAGTTGTTTTCATTGTAAATTTTTATGACTTCTCTCTTTACCAAAGCCTCTTTGATTTTTATGTCATGTTTAATCAATTTTTCGGAGGTAGGTGGGCACTGTAGTTCCAATCTATAACTCATATTGTCATTTAGGTTTTCGATAAATATTTTTATCTTTTCCTTTTCAAGTATGGGATGAGAATATCTTGCAAATAACCTTCTCCATTTTTAAAAAAATACAAGGAATGATTCACCCTTTTCTATTTCAAGTTCCAAAGATCTTTCATTGTTATGTCATGTTGGATGTTATAAGAGTATTGGGTGATGAACTTGTTAATGAATTCTTCAAAGGTGTTAATTGGTGGTGCAAGTTTGGAGAACCATTCAAGACATTGTCCACCTAGGCTTTGTGGAAACAATCTCATCAAGTACATTTCTTTGTATGCAAATTCAAAACTCATGGTTATAAATTCCCACATGATCTATTAGATCGGTTTTTCCATTGTAATTTCCATACTTTGGGAATTCACAATGTTTAAGAAAAGGAATCATGTGGATACTTTGATGAAATGGATATGGACAAATGTCTTGTATCAAGTATTGCTTTGAGGTTCCCCTTTGCATATCAAGAATTTGTTGTTGAAGGTTCTTCATTTGATGAGTTAGGGAAACCACTTGTTTTGTTTCATTTTTAGGTGTTTTGGGAGGTGCTTTCAATTGATTAACATCAAAGTCATCAAGGAATTTGACACCTTGTTTAGCAAGCATAAGGAGGTACTTTTCCCCATTTCTTTCCAAAATATTTTCTAAGAATTTGTGGAAGTTTAGATCTTGTTTAGCATTTTGGATATCTTCCTTAGTTATTTATTCCCCTTCATTGTTGTGGATTCCATTGAAAGGATCCTCTTCTGCTTTAGCCATGGTTTTTTGAGTTTCACTATTTTAAGTTTTGAAATTTTTTGTTTCAATCTTTGGAGTTTCGATGCTTTGAGTTCCAATGTTTTGTGTTTTGATGTTTTGTGTTTCAAGTTCTTTTTCCTTGATTTTATTATTTTGTAACCTTGTTTGAATGAGCATACAAGTGTTATACTTTGACTAAACTTTGATCTTTGTTTGGAAGAGTTCCAAGGATGAAAACTAAGTCAAATAGAAGGAAAAATTCTATTAATGATACTAAGTTTGATTTGATTATATAGCTTTGTTTTGTGATGATAAATCCTAATGATAAAACTAGGTTTAACAACCAAAGATATTATAAGTTTGATGATTTAGGCACTTTGATATGTTAGATATTGGTTTAATTTAGAGAAATCCACTTGTAGAGGTCAGATTTAACAAGTTTAGACTCTGTTTTACTTGAGGAATGATTCTGGACTAAAAAGATTCTAAATTTTGGTTCAAACTATGAAATAGGGGATAAATTTAACTCTCAGGTTTTAGATTTAATGGATACACTAAAATAGAGCCTCGACGCACTAAAAGATTTGATAGATGCACTTAAAAAGAAGATTAATGTACTATAAAATTGCACACATGCGCTATAAAATTTCCTATGCGCGCTAGAACAGAGGTTCAATGTGCTAAAATTTGTGGTGTATGTGCTATAATAGAGGGTAAATGTGTTGGAATATTGCACAGATGCACTATAAGATTGTTAGGATGCGCTAAAAGACTTGATAGATGAACTTGAAGATTGCACGGATGCACTATAACAATAGATGGATTTGCTACAAGATTGCACATATGCGCTATAAAATGCAACAAATGCCCTAAACTGGGAAAATGTCACAGTTTCTTCTAAGTTTGTTTGATTTTTCTAATTTTCTAGTTAGAAAATTGGTCGTTTCAAAGAATATTTTCTGAATCAAGGTTTTCACTTCTAGTGTGTGATTTTTTGTTTGAATTTTTTTTAAAAACACATTGGTAAAACACATCAAACATGTACAACTTAAGGCTCTGTAGGACAATATTTATTCGATTCTTGCTAGGATTTTACTCTAGCTACACCTACTTAAAGCAGATGATTAGAAGCTTGACCCCACTAGCTCCCCTCCACAACACTCACTTCTATGGGGTATCCAAGCTTTAGTACCCATGAATATCCCATGGCATAGTTCTCATTTCTACTAAAATCCACAAAAATGTGGGATGGTTTCAAAGTTTAGACCTTCTGCGCTAGTAAATAGAATAAGGATTTTGGCCTTCTAAACAAGAGGTTCTAGTATAGACATTATGTTCATGGGGGATCATCCCTATGGCAAGAGACAATTTTCTCCCTTCTTGTCAAAACAATCCTCGTGATACTTGAACTTTCCTCAAGTACCCACATTTATATCCCAGTTGGAAGTCACTTGGCTTTAACATGTTATGGGTTGGGTCATTCCCTTGGGTGATTACTTTTTCCCAAAAGGTAGGCTCTCTAAGGATAAAATAAAATAAAAGGAATGGGTCTAGCTTTTTGGTCACCTAGTTAAGGGGAGAACATATGCCTACCATTCATCAAGCATAGAAAATATGGTGGTATTTAACCTTTTAATTAAGCTAGATGTCTATCTTAATCAAAAGAAAGCATTAAACAACTCTAGCCCCTGCATAAATCATCAGTAGTTGTATAAATTTGTCTTTCACTAGTGTATCACCCACCTGCAAGCAGAAAACAACAATTAGTTCTCAGGATTTTTAAGATTTTATAAATTTAAATAGATGCGCTAAAATAGTCAACCAATGCACTAAAAGATCATTCCAATGCACTAAAACAACTACTCTATGTGCTAAAAGAACTCATGTATGCACTAAAAGAACAGATGAATGCACTAAAATAAGTGATGAATGCACTAAAGTATTGACTGAAAGTGTTGAAAGACTCCCTGAATGTGCTAAAACATTTGTTAGATGTGTCGAAAGAAATATCATATGTGCCATAACAGACCACAGATGCACTGAAAGATTTGTTGAATGCATCAAAACATAAGTCAAGTGTGTTGAAAGATTTGTCGTATTTGTTAAAAGAACTCATAGTCGCACTAAAATGTCACGTCCAACTTGTTTACAAACACTTTGCTAGAAAATTGTTAAAAATGGGGTTGATGCCCCACGATGGGCTCCATTTTATCTGTGTGTGAAATATGGGAGAGTTATAAAATCAATAATAAAGCACACAAACATCAATGAGACGTATTATATTAAAGATTTCAATCAAAGAAACTACTCTAAATTGTAGTTAAATAAATCTCTAAAAACATTACATTGTTCTCTACTCTCAAGGATTCATTAAACCATTTAGCTCTTAGATTTTAGATGTGCACTATGATTGTTAGAATGACAACTTGTGAAATGATATGTTGTTCAAAATGCAAGAAATCTAAGATCCTACATAAAACTATGTGATGAAAGCCATGATGCTATGATGATGGAGATATTGACAAATGGATAATGTTGCTAAACTATGTGATACAAATGTTGTCATAAGAAGCTAAAATGATTCTGCATATATGCTCAAATAACTATTGATATGATAAACTAAAATGCAACTATAAGGAAAGACATGAAATAAAATGCAACTATAAAGCAAGACATGATTCTAATTTAACATGATACTACAATGCTCACTATAAATTCCAAATTGTCCAATGCTCCAAAGATATTCCTACATAATAAGTTTGCTAAAATATGGGATGATAAAATTTGTAGCAAAGGGTTGTATTTATAGGATTTTCAAAGTATTTTATGATGTGGAAGTGCTCGATAGTCTAGATTTGAACATGAGGGATGAATAATGGAGATGGAGAGAATCAAGGACGATGTTCCCTTGACCAAGGGAAACATGCCAAATGGATGAGAGAATAAAGTGTGTGAGGGAAAGAACATGTGTTGAAATTTTGTTGAAGATAATTGGTTGAAAATAATGTAATTAAATATTAGTCATATTTAATTACATGTGAGATTTGATGACATGGCCAAAAAGTGTTGTAGACATGTGACTAAATTTGAATTTGAAATTATCCAAACTTAGTGAGGAGATATTTAATTAAATAAAAACAAACTATAGTCATTTTTCATTTAATTAAATTTAGAAGAATGTGGTTTAGAATGAAGAATTTAGAAAAGAGTGAACTATATAAATAAATTAAGAATTTATTTATAAGTAGTTGAAATAAAGGAGTTCATTAATTAAAAAGATGGTATTTAATTAATTAATTGTCTCAGGCAATTTTAGCTGTATACAAAGGAAAGGGTGATTTCATGATACTGTAGTAACAAACTATGCCTTTTGAAAGGCTGATAAGTCTTCATTCAAAGGATGTGGAGTTTTGTCTTTTACTCTTCCATACTCTGCAATTATTACATGTAACTATATGGGGAACCTCTCAAATTTTGGTGCAAATGATCTTCAAATTAAATGAAATGTAACTATAATTGAGCCTAATGCTTGTTGCTCCCTTGTTCTATAAAAGGGATTTCAAGGCTCATTATAAGGGTTGGAATTTTATATCTCAAAA
Organism: Sequoia sempervirens; assembly: GCA_007258455.2. NCBI lineage: Eukaryota > Viridiplantae > Streptophyta > Pinopsida > Cupressales > Cupressaceae > Sequoia > Sequoia sempervirens. The sequence goes on along the minus strand of VDFB02374395.1, from coordinate 19,425 downwards.
TGGTCTAGGTGAAAAGCTAATTTTTGAAAAGGAATTTTCTAGAAAAAATGAATGAAAGGGATAGTAGATTTTCTTGGGTATGATTCCTATATGTAATAGTCTTAAACTACTATTGTAGAAGCTACATATGTTGAAACAAATCTCATTTCAATAAAAAATACTCTCCTATGTATCTTTCTTGTAAGTTATAAATGAAAATATCAATGGTATTCTTGTTTATCTTCAGTTGTTTGATTGAATGTATGATTTTGTTTTTTCTTTAACTCAAAGCATTGATTAAATGCTTGAAGATGGTCATATATTTGAAAGAAATTGCATAGAATTTTGGAAGAAGTTACATTTCAGGCATTGTGAGTTTTTATACTACAAAGCACTATGGAAATAGTCCACCAATTTTTGAATTAAATGGCTTATATATTACTGGTTCTTGCATATTTGACTCCATCATCCCAATTGATGAAGCACTGGTCTATTTTCTAGTTAGTATTGCATATAAATGAGCTATTGGCATGCCTGGCCATGGATTTAAAATGAGAACAACATTTAATTAAAAATATTTCAATTATGAAGTATGGGTTTGAAGTACCCTTGAATCCTAGAAAATAGATAATCATTTGCTCAAAGGTCTGCCAAATCTTCAGTGAATTACATTTATTTTCAATTAATAGGTTCATCAATATGTGTATAAATGTGTTCTCAACTAGACATAACTCACTTGAACACAATAAAGAACACCCTCCTAGGTCCCACAGAGCCTAAAGTGTAGGAGTAAAGACCTCAAAATCTTTCACTCATTGCATTGGCCACTAGCCTTGAAGATTCTTAACCATAAGGGTGGCTACCCTTTAGAGAGTTTCAAGGCTCTGTTGGAAAAAAAACACCAATAGGTTGGGAAATCCATTGGGGAGGACTTAAAAGAATTCAAATAGAAGATCACCTAGCCTTAAGAGTAAAGAATTTTGTAAATCTGAACATTTGGTTCAGATATTGAAGTTTTGAGAGCTAGAAGTGGTTTTCTTGCATAAATTTAAAAGAATTTATGTGTGACTTTATTTTTGGAGAAAACCCAAAATGAAATTCAGCTTTTAAGGAGCTTCATATTGTTTGAAGTTTGGTCCTCTGTGAAGAGAGGTGGTGACTCTATCTAAAGAACCTACTCAAGATGTGAAGAAAGTTTCAGATCTACAATATTTCCAGTCAGGAAGAAAAAATCTATAGTAGCTGCAACATACCCAGGTATTTCTCATTTTGGTTCTCAAGAAGCATACATCTATATATGAAAACCATATTTGAAAGTCATGAATTTTTTTGTATCCCTATTAAGTGAAACTAAGCACTAAGAAATGGAATAGTAGTGATTGTTTTGCATGCTTTTGTATTACTAGATTGCAACATCTACTATGAAGTGAAGTATGAAATATCTTTGAAGAAATTCATTTAGAGGATCTTAAGCAAGTCAAGATAGAAATCTGCATTATAAAAGCTTAATATTATGTTGTGGAAGTTTTAAGTTCCATGTGTAACTGCAAAATTGATATGAGAGGCTTTTAAGGGTGTAAGAACATGTATCATCAATATATGCATCCTTGTATGGTTATTAGTGTAACCATGGTTTATAATCAGCTCTAGTCAAGTTGTCAAAGAATTTTTAACTCTAAAAGATATAGAACCATCAATTTTAGTGGAATTAATGGTTACCCAAATGATATTCCACCTAAAATTATAAATAAGCTACCAAAATTCAATGGTACAAAGAGTGAGTCAGCTAATAAGTATCTGCAAGAATTTAATAATTTAATAGATGACTATGAGTTAGATCATGAGGATGTAATCATGAGGATATTTGTTTTGTCTCTAAAGGGACATTCAAGAGATTAATTCTCTTACTTACCAACCTACTCTATTTATTCTTGGGGTATGTGTAGGATCATGATGGGCCAAAAAGCGGCAATATGATGGGTATGTAGCTGACGACTATTTTTTACCCAAAATTGATGAAACGAAAAGAATTTTTAAAGGAGATTCTCATTTTTCCACTGATATAAATTATGCTTTACTTTGAATTTAATAAGTAATTATTATTCATTTTCTATTCAAATTACGACTAAAGCCCTAATTGATAGGCTGATTGAAAAATATCTATAGCTTTCAAATAGTATCACATTTTTTGAATTAAAAACATGTGTCACATTCTATGCTTCACATACTATAGGATTAAAAAAGGAAAAAATGAATTTCATGAAGTTTTGACAAAGTTAAGGTGGTCAGGCATATGAGTTTTTATATTTTTTAAAAAGTTGTAATAAAAAATTCATAATTAATTATTTACTTGGAAAAAAATTACAAAAAAATATGCATCAAATCGGGGCATGTGTCCACTACTTATATCTAAAATATTATAGAAAAATATTATCATTTTATTGTGGTTAGGGTGGTCAGACAGACACCTACTTCTTATTTTTTTCCTGAAATTTGAGTACCATTACATTGAAATTTCAAATTTTCACCAAATAGATTTTTTTTTTTTTAAACAAACCTAGTAGTTTAGAAACTACATTCAATTTGATGCAAATTATATTCTTACATATTTTTAAAATAATCTAGATAACTTATTCAAATTTTTACATAAACTTTCCTAACTCTGATTTTTCTGATTTTTTTGCCATTTAAGGGCTTGTTTTTTCCATGATGATCCTACACATACCCCTTGGAGTAAGTTCAAAGTAGTATTCATGGAGCAATTTGGTGAAATAATTAATTCTAGTTCCATGATAAATAAATTTATGAGCATTGATAAAGAAGAGGATGAGTTGGTTCCAACATTTAATCGAAGATAATTTGCTAAAACATTAAGGGATATTCTTGTGGTTTTGAGATTAAGTGACGTAGTGTGTTTGGTTGTTTATTTGGTATTTTTTTATAGTAAGATGAGCTATTTGTTGAGAGATAAGGATCCTAAATCCTTGCATTAGGCCTATCGTATAGCCATGAACATTGAAAAACAACCATAAATATGGAATGAAGAGGATTTACTTGAATACAAGTGTTTTCTACCTTGAGACACCAAATTTTGATAAAAGTTGTAAGCCATAAATTAAAGATGAATGTCAAAGCACCTACACCCCTATTTTTTCAACTTGCACATCATTCCATAATGTGGATCACATAGAGCCTCAAACAAGTGGTCAAGAAGTTGCATGCATTTTTGATCTTATGGTCCCTATTCAAGCCATCTCTTTCATAATGAAACATGAAGGAGAATCATCATATAATCTCTATGCAAGATTTATGGATACTCTTTCTACAAATCCTGAGTGTCACATACCTGAAAATTTAGTATGCATTGATTTATTTTATGTATCTTATGAACCAGGTTTCAGTACTCTACTAAAGGAGTTGAAGCTTGTTAGGCTTGACAAAGTGTGAATACTTTTCTCTTTTTGAAAAAATAAGAAATTATCATCAAGAAATTATGATGTTTTCAACCTGCAATGATAATGATTTTACTGCTCTATATGAGTTAAGAAATGAGATATCACATGAAGAAGAAGAGAGTAGAGACAAGGTTGAAAATTCATCCCTCATTGAAGCAAATGAAATGTGTGGTTTCAATTCTTTTGAATATTCCAATACTTGTTCTCCTATGGAATACATAAGGTCAAGCATTCAATCTAAAAATTCTAAACATACTGGCAATATTGATGAGTCCTTTTTCTGTAATAATAATATTAGCATTGAATATGTTTTTGATAAAGGATAAAACGGGTTTTACAGGGACCCGAAACCACAAAGTTTACAACATTAAAGATAGGAAACAAAAGTCCAACAAAAAACACTAGTTGCACAAAAGGTTAAGACCGGAGCAAGCAGCAGCCAACCACAACAGACCAAAAAGGTCAAGCAAAAAGAGCCAACAGATCAGACAACAAAAAATTGGCCACAATTAACCCAGAGTCTTAAGGATAGACTCCATCTCCGCCTCCAATTTCTACATGTCACGGACTCCCTTATTAAAAATTTGAATCATCTTCGGAGTAGGGGGATCCTTTCTCTTCAGATTGGCTCTGGTTCTCTTTGAGATTGTTAGTCATGATTATCCTCATGAAGTGGAGTTATAATATTTTCGTGCAAATGAGGAATATGTTGATAGTGATGGGAACACATGTTTCCTTGAGAAGGAACAACATTCTTCCTCTAAAGAAATTGTAGATATGTGTATTGAACAATAAGAGGATTAAATGAGAAATAGTATTGGTTGTTGTGAGTTCAGGACTGATTGTGGTGATGTCTATAAAGAGGACACTAACTATGGTGTTTCAAAGTATAGTGATACTAGGGAATATTTGGAACTCCAAGTGGAGGTAGAAATATTTATGTCAAAAATAAATGTAATGGAAAATACCTTATTTGATGAGCCTCCATCTCTACTAGAAATGAGAAATGATGACCCTTATTGATGCAGAGATAATCCACTCTTTGCTGAGAATTCTAATGATACATATGAAATAGGGTTAGAATGTGGCCTTGAGCAAACAAAGCAATACATTTATAAGCTCCTGGAGGTAATTTCCTATGAATGCTTTAAATTATTTATAGATGTTACAAACAAGGATGAGTATCATGATGCCAGCTACTTGGAAGAGTATGAATGCTTTCAGTTTCCAATTCAGTTGGGAGGAATTTTGACGAAGAATGACAATAATATGAAGATCATGGAATGTTATTTTCAGTATGAACATGTTTCATGTGATGAACATAACACATATGTGTCATGTGACAATGAAAATTTTTAGTTTATGCCTGATTATACAAAGCAAAATGATAGAGATTACATTAACAATGGTATGTTCAGGAAATTTGTGAAAGATGCTAATGGAAATTCTTGTAAATAGTAGCTCTCAAGGGTAAAGACATATTTATTCTTATAAGAAGAGGGTTGTACTTATTCCAATGGTATGGAAAAGGTAAAGGTGGATTGAGGAAAATTAGTTCTTTCAATAGATTGGTCTTTGATAAGGGAAAAAATCAGCCCTCAATTCAATGGTATGGTGCCACGAAATAGAATTGAAGCTTGGTTAAATTTCAATGTGCATACTAAAAATTCGCACCTCAGGGGAAGGCTTTAGACAAGATGGACATTGGATCTCCTGGTTTAGGTCTTTCTGCCCTATGTAAAAATTGTATATATGGTTGTTGTCTTGGTTTTTTCTTCTCTGCTTGGTTTGCTTCACCAATGATTATGGTATCTCACCATGCCTATGAGAGGCATGTGTCCCCAACTAGATCCACTGATGGAACCCCTCAAAAAATTCTCTTGGCTCCATTTGAAATTTTGCAATATTTGGCTTGGATCCTCATTTTTGGCTTAGGGTTGTGTTCCTCATCACTATTTTAGGGTTTATGTTTTCAAAACCCTTCAAAATTTACCTGCGAGCTTGAAAACCTTTGGCCGTTGTAATTATATATTGAATTGTTGCTCCCAGTCTCTAGTCGTTCAAGTTTCCTTTTATTCCATTGAAATCGATATTTTCACTAGCCCCTGGGTTTAGATTTGTTAGTCACCAAGTACCTTTTAAGCACATAATTTTTCCTATGGGTGGGCCTGATTTTCATACTTAATGACTTAAGTCTTAAGTCTGGGTATGTGCAGGATCATGATGGGCCAAAAAGTGGCAATATGATGGGTATGTGGCTGACGACTTTTTTTTACCCAAAATTGATGAAATGAAAATGGTTTTTAAAGGAGATTCTCAGCTTTCCACCAATATAAATTATTCTTTACTTTTAATTTAATAAGTAATTATTATTCATTTTCTATTTGAATTATGACTAAAGTCCTGATTGATAGGCTAATTGAAAAACATCTATAGCTTTTAAATGGTATCACATTTTTTAAAACCAAAACATGCGTCACATTCTATGCTTTGCATACTATACGATTAAAAAAATAAAATTTGAATTTCACAAAATTTTGACCAAGTTAAGGTGGTCAGACATACGAGTTTTTATATTTTTAAAAGTTGTACTAAAAATTCATAATTAATTATTTACTTGGAAAAAATTACAAAAAAATGTATCACATCAGGACATGAGTCCTCTACTTATATCTAAAATCTTATAAAAAATATTATCATTTTACTATGGTTAGGGTGGTCAGACAAACACCTACTTATTTTTTCCTTGAAATTTAAGTACTACTACATTGAAATTTCAAATTTTCACCAAATAGATTTTTATTTTTTAAAGACACCTAGTAGTTTAGAAACTAAATTCAATTTGCTACATATTCTATTCTTACATATTTTTGAAATAATATAGATAACTTATTCAATTTTTCACGTCAAGTTTCCTAACTCTAATTTTTTTGAATTTTTTTCCACTTAAGGGCCTATTTTTTCCATGATGATCCTGCACATACCTGTCTTTGTTCCTAAGGGTCAATTTCTTGTTGGCCTAGTAATGGCTCCCTTTTAAAATTAAGATTTGCGGCATGTGTAGATTTCAATTTTGAGATGATTGTTTGATCATCGTGAACAAATATCGACCATCCTCACATGCCCATTTCATTTTATTGTTTATGAAAATATTTGAATGGGCTAGCGAATAGTTGCCATGTGTCATTTTAGGCTGTGGGACCTATTGGTTTTTTTTTAAGAACCAAATTGATCTCCAGAAATACCTATGGATTTTTCCATTTCCAATTGTCAGTAATTCTAGAGGGATTGGCCAATGAATGAATAGAGGTTACTAAACTTTTATTCCTACACTTCGGGCTTTTTGAAACCTAGGAGGGTGATCCCACAATGTATACTTAAATACTTATCACAATTACAATCAAATACATTATCAATAACATATATCTCTCATATAACCACTCAATAATATACATCAAATAAGTTGGTAGCTTATGTATTGAGTATGAGAGAGTAGACTTCGAACACAAAACAAAAACAATAGTATTCCCTTGAGATTCTATGATTTAAATATTGAGTAGTTAATGAATCAACACTATAAGTGTAACACAAATACTTTGCTTGAACCTGTGTCTTTATCCCAAGCATGAAGTTAATACCATTTTATATAACCTGATAACAATTTAGATGATAGCACCCATAACCTTAAGAAATATTGCATTACAACATTCCTCTTGTGACGTTCATGATTATTACTTCTTACAAATATCCTAGCATACAGTTCTTATAAGTCATTAATATTAAACAAGCACTTACATCGATTCATTGAATTAATAAGCAAACATGAAACTAAACATCCATCAAGTAATGATAGAGAAAAATGAAATAAATCCTTGATTACTTTCAATCATTACTCATAATACACATACAAGGAGAGACAATAACCATGAAACTGATATTACTCTGTATTATAAATGCTATATCATTATTAGTCTTACATGAATAAGTATGAACTCCAAAAGAAACTTAAAACAAAGACTCTAAAATTTGCTTCATATTATCTTGACAAACTAACAGTATAAACTCAAAAAAATTCAACCCCCATGCTGTTGGTCTTGAATTCCTTCTTATAGAGATGAAGGAGCATAAAATCCTCATACTAGATAGCACACATGGCATGATCCCATTGGACCACTTGCAACAATATTCCTCTTTCAGTTACACTTGAGTCTTTAGGCGGAGAAAATAAACATGAGCTAGAATTACCTTGAAATCTTCATGGAAAATAGGTTCCACCTCAAAAAAAATTATTAGTTTGTTATAGCAGTTACAAGATATTCCCCGTGTGTTCAAAATGCCAATTGTGGGAGAATCAAAATAGCAAAACTTATGAAGCAAGGCAAGGAAAGTAGAAAAAATTCAAAAATTGTTAATCCACATTAGCACCACGTGCTATTCATTTGAAATTAAGGAGAGAATAATATTCTACCATGTTATACAAAAAGCCTAATCTATAATGCATTCGGGCTATGTATTATTCCTCTCTTGTCCATTATTCTCCTCATTCAATGATCCACAAACAAATTCATTACATGTATTTCTCCAACCAAGTGTTATATTCCTCCTAAGTGGGCCATTTAATATTCAATAAATCCTACACCTTACTAATGTATTGAGAGTACCTTGCATCAATTAAAATCTTGGCCTCCTTAACAAACATATCCATTTTTTATTCAATCTCCACCATTGTGTCAATATTTGAATTGAGCAAGATGTAGTCAGTGATAGACAAAGTTGTCATAGCTATTCCAAGAATTCCTCCCAAATTTCTCTTCCAAGTGTCAAATTGATACAATTCACCTTTTGAATTCAATATTTGAGGCATACTGCATTCCTCCATCTCCTTGAAAATTTTCAACTTACTCTAGAGCTATATACCCAACTTTCAATGTAAATTAGTTATCTCATTTATTGAGCCAATAGTTTGCAATATGTTAGGAATATTTGTGGGTGCCTCAGGGTCCTCATTTATTTTTGGCATCATTTCTTTCAAAGCATTTACCCTATCAATCCAATTATTCCATTCATTCCTAAAGGCCTCCTGTACTTGCAGATACTGTGTATTTACCTCATGAATATTCCTATATGTGGCCCAAACATCATTAGCCCTATGGACCAACTTGGTCACCTTATACTTCAGCACATCCTCAAAAATTTCATTGGTCACCCTAACTATTTCCATTTTGGTCTACTCAGCAGTTAACTTTTCTTTCAAATCATCAATTCTAAGGTCCAAAGTCTCCCTATCTTGTGTAGACATATCAAATGAAGAAGAAGAAGGTTGAGTCATTATTTTCTTAGTATCCTGAATAGTGGCTCTCATTTGATTCAGCTCATTCAAGGCCTTATTATATTTCTTAACCAAGGATTCATATTTTTTCTGAGAAATATGTGCAGTATCCACACTAAGTATTGTAGCATGTGTAGTTAATTCAGCTGCATGTATAGGATTTGTGTCAGTAGCTCTCTTAACCACTAGTGAACCAATAACTTCTTCAATTGGCCTAGCAATCTCATGTTTACTAGTATTAGGTGCCATAAACTAAATTGCAAGGGTATGCAGCTTTGGACTATATCAAGAACCAAATACTTTATCCTCAAATTTATCTTTAGATATAAAAGGTTGAGGATCTCTCCTAATTGTATCATATGTTATGGCAATAGTGATAGTACATCTTGGTAATAACATGATTCGACTATCTATGACAATCCTTCGAGCCTTAGTGGGAGTAATAGCTGCAATTTCAGCCCTAATTTTCTCTTCCTCTACTTTCTTGGCTTCCTCCTAATTTGAAGGTTCAACATTAACTCAGGATGATTCAAGTCCCTCTAGGTAAAAGTACAAAGCTATGTCACACTTTTATAAAGGAAATGACCAACATTGATCTAGCATTTAAACTTGAATCACTAGAAAGTGGCATATATGTTTTGAATTTTGAAATGATGTAAACTAATAAAATGTGTATTTTTTAGCATATTTTATGTTTGTATTTTTTTTGAAAAAATTAAAAAATTATTTGAATATATTTTTTTATTAATTAACACTATAATTTAGTTGCTGATAAAATGTTGAAAAATGATGTTCCACTCAACGCCAAGCTTTATATAGTAAATTTTTTTTTTTAATTCAATTTTTTTGTGTATATTTACAATTTGAAACTTTAGGGCATGGATATTTTGTTTTTCAATTTTAATAAATATTTAAATGCGTGTGTATTAAAACACGACTATTTCCACTCGATGCCAACTTTTATATTGAATATCTATCTAAAATAGAAAACAAATTATACTATCTTAATCTAGATTCTTTTATCTAGGGCATCATTTTAAAAAAAAATTAATAAGTTTTAATATTTTTCTTGACATGGTAATCAACCTAATTTTTTTGTGTTGATAACCTACTTTTAGTAAAAAAATATAAATAAAATATAAATAATAATTGAACTATTAAAATAAATATAAATTTGAAAACTATACTTATGGATCTACAAAAGGGTATATTTACATTTTTAAAAATATGTTATTTATATGAGTAGGAGTAGTTGAAACATTATTTTTTTCATTTTTTTAGTAAATTGGCCTCAAAGTGGTGCTACATATGCATTTAGCCAACAATTTGAGTTGGAAAAGTTGTGGACATATTTAACTTATCTAGAATGAATCTTAATAGATCATATGTTTGACCAAAATTGATTTTTAGTTATAAATACTCAAATTCACTGGTACTAATAAGTTGGCCAAAAGTGTGAAACAACTTTGTACTTTTACCCCTCTTTATTTACTTATAAATTTATCATCAGCCAAAAACTCATCACACTCCCTAATCCTGGGATCATCATCATTTTCTCTGTCATACTGCCACTTGATAATCCTATCAAGAGGAACATCCGAACTGTGAGTTTCTTCAATATGAGGAAGGGAAAATTTCTACTCCAACTCCTCATTTTCTACATGTTCTGCCATTTGTTCCTCCTTGACCTCCTAAACATCTACAATTTGTTCTAGGATATCCATAGCTTATTGCTATCGTTGTTGTTCTAAGATGACTTGGCTTTGTCTATAGACTCCTTTACCCTTACCTTAAACTCATCGGATTGATAATCCCTTATCATAGTAAAGAACCTATCAAAGGGGTTTGCAATTACATTATATGGACTAATGTAGAAGGAATTCATTTTCATAATCTTCTCCTCAAGGTTTGTCATAGTCGCCCATTCTCTTTTCCTAGCCATGATAGCCTCATCACTTGTCAGATTTCTTAGTACATCATCAATATATAAAAATTCATGATGTATGATTCCTAAGCCCTTTTGTCTTCTTCTTCTTTCCAAAAACCCTTCTAGATCAAAAACTCTAATCTCATTGATAGGAATTCTGAGATTATTTACCATAATGCCAAACTTTTCATACCCCTTAGGGGCAGTGATCTTGAAATAAGAAAAAGTACATTGGAGATGTATTACAGTGCCCTTTTTTCCTTTTCTAAACATTTCATAATCCATGACATCAATTTTCCACATGAGCTCCATGAAGTCCAATCTATTTGAGACATACAAGGGTAGACAATGAGGTGTCACCTTAGCTACATAAGCCATGATCAAAGTATATTAAGAATGTAGAAATCAGTCAACCCAATTATGTGTTGCTTTAGAGCCTGGTACATCCTTTGGGTGCATGACTTCTGATTTATGGAGAAAGTTTTAATCTAGGTGCTACACCCAGTGACTCTAAGATACCATATCTTACAACATTTTCAAACAAGATGTAATTGGAATTGGAGCAATCTTGATCCCAAATGTATGTCCACATTTGTACAAGGATAGCATTATTTTCACTATCCTTAAATTTTAGATTTAGTCTCCTTTTTCACTCATAATCACCTTCCCATAAGAGCATATGCATCAATAAAGAGTAATGGGGGAAAGAAAAAGGGAGCACCTCCTTTTTCAAATTTAGAAAATCCTCATGCATTCGTTTAGTTACAAAGTTAGCATAATCAAAACTAGTGTTTCAATTATAGTTTTGTATATCCTCCACCATCACCAATAAATCAGGAGCTATCCTAACCTCAAAATCTTGAGCCAGTACTTGATTCAAACAATAATAAGTATTTTTTGAAATAATCTTCAAACTCCTCACACTCAAAAGGTTCAGCATCCTTAGCAGTAAATCTCTCCCTGTTCCTTTTGTGTCACACAAGTAGTACTTATTTGAATGCAAATTTTCTCTTTTCATACTCAGCATACAAGTCAGCATGCCTGAACTTTTTAGTATAATTGGGATTCAGCCCAAATACATCCATTATCTTATCCTTTGTTACCTCCAAAATTATATCTCCATTCTCACTTCTAATTCTCCTATCAGTAAGGTTATAATTCCTTGCTAGCTCCATCATTAAATCAACTTCTCCAAACACATTCAGAACCACCAACTTTCCAAGGTTCAACCCCCATAAATAGTATACGGGTTTACTAGAACCTATCCTATTGAAAGCATACCAAGACAATTGCCATCCACTTTGGGGTTGGGGTTTTTCACCAATTTCGCTAGCATTATCAATCAACCTAGTGGTCACAACAACTTGTCTTGTGGGCCTTTTACCAATTCATGACCCTCCTTCTTTGACACCTCTAGAGGTCTCTTGCATAAATATCTTTTGTTTCTTTCTTTGCACTTTTGGATCTAGTGGAAGTCGTAGGGGTACTTGGAGAAGGGTTAGATACAATCACTAGACTAGGCTTAATTTCAGCTAAAGCATGTTGAGTTTTAAGTCTTTTAACCCTCTTCTATTTTCGTTTCCTCGCTAGTCTAACACTAGATTCACTAGGCTATGGGTCACTCATGCTTGTAATGGAAATGGAATTAAGGTTTATAATTTCTAATGGCCAAAAAAAACCCCTTACAGTTGTGATAGGACAAAACACTACTATTGAACAAGACACCTTTCTTCACAATTTATATAGTGCTCAATCACCAAATTGAAATTGCAACCAAAATGAATAAATTGCTAATTCCCCCAATTTTCCTACCAAATTTCCAGGGCATTAACCTTACTACTTCAATTAGGAGAAGATATTAGTTTTGCTTATTAGGGTGAAAGCAATGTCATTCTTGTTATTGATAACTTATGGAGCTTGCCTCACTATTTCTTCAACTTTTGGTATTCTTTTTGCTAGCCAATGAATTTGAATGCATGATCAACTAGGCATCTACTTTCTGTTATGGCCAAGAGAGAAAAGTGTCACCATTAATAATTGATAGTAAGCTCACATGAGAAAACTAAAAATTAGCCATTTAGGTGTAAACCTTGATCGTTGATCCTTCAGCTTTAAAACTATATCAATGGTTATCAATCCATCTTGCCACCTTCCTTTTTTATTTATACAAAATCCTCAGGATTTCGCCATGTTGCCTCTTCCTGTAGTGGTTGTCACCTTTCATTGATTTACTTCATTATCATCTAGCTCTATCAATGATGCAAGTGTGTCTTGCGATAAGATCTCAGCCCTTAGATCCCTGACTTCTTTCTCGATCACATTTACCTCCATCACTCCTCGCTAATTCAACTTTGCAACATGGATTTTATCAGTGAGAAGAGATGAAAGTACCATATATTGACATGTACACCTACATAAACAATCAATGGCACAAAAATATATCACAAATAAAATGTATTCAAGTTAGCGAGAGAAACCTTCTTAAAAGGAACCTTATTGCTCATTGCTAGTCCTCTTCATTAGGTTTGCAGGTAATTAGCAATGAAAGATTATCCTAATGTCATTATATATTGTGTATCGCTAATCAAGAACTTAGCAATCAAAGCAAATCCGTGAGAAGCGATGCAATTAGAAAATCATCTCCTCCCTCATCGCTAATTTAAAACAATCACTTCATAACACATTTGTGATAAGAAATAAAAATACGATCATAAAGCCAAGGGGCATCACTCATCGCTATTACAATTTTAAGAGGTTAAAAATCATTAGCGATAAGTGATCCATTAATAATATTGAGAATCTCGCTCATCACTATTTACAACTAGAAGTTCAAGGAGCTATTCGCGATGAGCGATATAAAAGAAATATCACCTCATCCCTTGCCATTGATTTAAAACATACATTTCAAAAGTGATCAGCAATGACTGGTAAAGATAGAAGGCTGATTGAACTTAAGTGAAAACCTTTAGGCACGTGCTCATAATTTGTTTTCATGGAGGGGACTTCCTAGGATGATATGATAAATATAAAATACTTAAAAACTCCAAAACCATTATAATAAAAGTTTCTAGATTTATGGTTAGGGAACTGGTTGTCTAATAATAAAAGTAGATGCAAAAAAATTTAAACAATGACCAATAGTGGGCAATAGGGAGTCAATAGCAAAATAGAACATTCAAGTTCTTTAAAAAAAACCTAAACCATCCTAAATGTAATCAAGGATTTCGGATGGGACATGGTAATTAAGGTTCCATCAAGACCATTACTTCCAAAAGGCCAGCACGCGTAGCTTTGAGAAAGATCAATAGTGGGCACCAGAACATGTGTTTTCATTAGGATCATTCCCCCACACCCATCCATCTTATACATTAAGGTGAGGTGATCACATGGGCTAGCAGGTATTATACAAGTGTATCCTTTATATAGTGGGCCAAATGTCTCTTGGTAATTTTCAAATGATATAAGAAGGAAATCAATGGTGGTTGTTGAATGTTGTGGTGGCATCTTGGTCGTTCCCTGCATGCCTATTTGTTTTCTTTCTTCACTAAAATAGTCACACAGGATAGCAAGAGAAATGAAATTTGTCACCCCATGGAGGAACCCCTCAGGCTTTCGATACAATGAATGCTTCATAAGAAAATAGATCGATGGTTGATGGCTGATGACATGGGTCAATCCTGACCGCTCCCCGCCATCCCGTGAGAGGTCCACTTGTATCTCTAGTTTCTTAGTGAGCAAGCAAGTGACTACCATGTGAAATATTCTAAAGGCTCTGATGGACTCTATTAGAGATGGAATGCTACTAAATTTAGCCAAGATGGCACTGTAATAAGAATGGCACCATATTTGAACTTCTTCTTTTGGTACATGTTCAAGATTTCAGTCGTCAATTCTATCAGTTATTGGTATATGTTGGAAGGTTAAAATAAAGTGAGTTAGGGTATAGGCTGATACTCTGAGAGTACATCAAGATCACTCCCCATTGTCCTACTATGGAAAAATGCAAGTGTATGGGTATGTGCAGGATCATGATGGGCCAAAAAGTCGCAATATGATGGGTATGTCTAGGGTATGTCATTAACGACTTTTTTTTACCCAAAATTGATGAAATGAAAAGAGTTTTTAAAGGAGATTCTCAGATTTACACCAATATAAATTATTCTTTACTTTGAATTTAATAAATAATTACTATTCATTTTCTATTTGAATTATGACTAAATTATTGATTGATAGGCTGATTGAAAAACATTTATAGCTTTCAAATGGTATCACATTTTTTTAATCCAAAACATGTGTCACATTCTATGATTTGCATACTATAGGATTAAACAAAAACAATGAATTTCATGAAGTTTTGAGCAAGTTAAGGTAGTTAGAAATACAAGTTTTTATATTTTTTAAAAGTTGTAATAAAAATTTCATAATTAATTATTTATTTGGAAAAAAATTATAAAAAAATATGCATCACATTGGGACATGATTCCTCTACTTATATCTAAAATCTTATAAAAAAAATATTGTCATTTTATTGTGGTTAGGGTGGTCAGACAGACAACTACTTATTTTTTCCCTAAAATTTAAGTGCTACTACATTGAAATTTCAAATTTTCACCAAATAGATTTTTTTTTAAAAAGAAAGACCTAGTATTTTAAAAACTAAATTCAATCTACTACAAATTCTATTCTTACATATTTTTAAAATAATATAGATAACTTATTCAAATTTTTACGTCAAGTTGCGTAACTTTTATTTTTCTGAATTTTATCGCCACTTAAGGGCCTATTTTTTCCATGATGATCCTGCACATACCTGTATTAATTCCCATGGGTGAGTGGGTAACTATGACACAATAGGCTTTAATTAATGCTAAGTATGTGGTTAAATGTGTATACAAAGTGGATGTATCTATACTTGGGGCTTTTCTAATTAGGAAAGGGCATTAATAGCACATAATTAAGCTTTGTCATGATTAATTACACTAATGACAATTATTTTTTGATTTATCTTAAAGTGTGATCAACGACTGAGATTTAAATATTAAAGTAGACTTTTGTTAGCTTTCCCGCATGAACTTTTCTTGAGTATTAATGGTTGGCACGCTTGCATGGCTCAATATAATGAGGATTGATAGCCACATTTCTTATTCATAATTTGCATTCAAAGATTGAAATTTAAATTAAGTTCGAGAGTATGTTGGTGAGGTTTTTCTACTAGTTAAGAATCTTCTTGTTCTTGTTCTAGTTATTGTGAAAATGAGTAATTCAAGTGAGTCTGTTACGCCATTCCAAAGGTCCAAGAGACTGAGTTTGCTTGAATCTAGGAAAATGCTCTTGAGGATGAAATTGAAACACTAGGAGCTCCTGAAACACCAAAGGGTAGAAGGGCATGTAGGAAATTCAAGAAATATGGTTTAAGGAGTAATTACTAGTTGAGAAACTAGACCGGTTTAGAAGAACTAGTATAGTTTAAGGGGAAAGATTTGGTTGAGTATGAAAAGAAGGAAAAGAAAAGGTGCAAGTATGATAAGGATTATTTAGGGAGACATAATTCCCTCATTGAGGTTTTTGATAGCCCTTCAAATAGTGAAGGTGACATTGATCCAAAGTGTGGCAATTATCCCCTTTCCTTTGTGCCTTTTGAAGATTCTAATGAGGAAGTGGTGATGATTCCTTTAGTTCCATCATGAACAATATGTTGGTGAGCATACTCTAATGCTAGTGACTCAGAGTCATGTCTTCACCACATTTTTTTTTTTAATGACACCATAACCACCATATCATGTTCTCCCTTTTCAACATGTTTGTATTTTTTTTACTTTTAGTGCTGATGTAGAAATATTTCAATCTGGTGTGTGTGAGAAGTGCCATACTTCCTAACTTTGATAGCATGTATTCCTTTTTTGGGTAATATACAAATTTTTTCTTGGGCTATGAATGGAGAATCTTCTTTTGTCAACAAGGACAAGGTGATTTGATGATACTACAGTAACAAACTATTCCTTTTGAAGGGCCTTATAGACCTTCATTCAAAGGATGTGTATTTTTTTCTTTTACTCTTCCATACTCTACAATGATTACAGGGTGTTGCCACAATAGTGGTTTACAATTTCTGGGAGGAACTGATTTTTGATGAAATCACATATTTTTAGAAAATGTAATGATTTAATCCTTGAAAAGTTCCATTTAAAGAATTCCAATTGAAGAGGGTTTGATCAAACTACCTTAAATCAAACCCCCTTTGATAGAACCCCGCTAGTTTTAACCATACCTATAACAGAGTCTCCTTTACACCTATCCAAATGCTGATAAAAAACCACTTTTGATTTACCTTTTGGGGGATCAAATGAATTCATTTAAAATTTATTTTTTTCAAGTATGTAGTCCTTATTATAAGCATCCCAAAAAGTATAATTTTAAATAAATTTAATTTGATTATTATATTTATTTTTTATTTCTCGTGAATGTAGGTTTTTCACTGAAAATCAAGCTCTCTATTCTGCACATGTGGAAAAATAGTAGATTATTAAAAAGAAAAATTAGAAATATTAGTGCACCATATATTGAAGTCTTTGATCTAACAAAGAAAAAAAATTGAATTTCGATACATACAAAAAAAGTTGTGTTATACGGTCGTGCTATGTCTCAATTACAATTGGTTTGAATTCAAAATTTGATTAAAGAAAAAATATTCAATTAAAAACTATCTAACCAAGTGGAAGCACTAGATATCAGAGTTGCAAATCTAAATTCAAAATAATTAGAATTTTATCCTTCATGGAAAAAAAATTATGCATTATACGGTGAGCGACACTTTTTAAAAATGTTGTTTTTTGAAAAAAACTAGTTTTCGAGGGAGATGGAAAAAGAAGTGCAATTTGATTCCAAAAATTTTGAAAAAATATATTTAGAATCTATAGGAAAAATTTCACGAAACTCTAGTTTGCATCATCTTCAAATTCCTCATGGTTTAGCTGCTATAGGTACCCAAAAGTGAAATTTTAGTTAAAAAAAATATTTCAGTGTCCAGTTTGGCCAAAAATATTAAACCACTATTGTGGGATCACCCTACATGTAACTAACTGGGGAACATCTCAAATTCTAATGCAAGTGATCTTCAAATGAAATGAAATTTAACTATAATTGAGCCTTATACTTGTTGCTCCCTTGTTCTATAAAAGGGATTTCAGGGTTCATTACAAGGGTCAGAATTTTAGGTCTCAAAATGGTCTAGGTGAAAAGCTATGTTCATAAAAGTGATTTTGTAGAAAATATGAATGAATAAAACAGTAGATTTTCTTGGGTATGAGTCCTATATGTAATAGTCTTAGATTAGTTTTATAGAAGCTACATATATCAAAACAAATCTTAGTTTAGAAATAAATAATCTCCTATGTATCTTTCTTGCAAGTTATAAATGAAAATATCAATGGTATTCTCATTTATCTTCAGTTGTTCAATTGAATGTATGGATCTATTTTTTCTTTAACTCAAAGAATTGATTAAATTCTTGAAGGTGGTCATAGATTTGTAATAAATTGCATATGATTTGGTGAGAAGCTACATTTAAGGAATTGTGAGTTTTCATACTGCAAAGCAATATGAAAATAGTCTGCCAATTTCTAAATTAAATGGCTTATATATTACTGGTTCTTGCATATTTGACTCCATTGTCCCAATTGATAAAGCACTAGTCTATTTGTTAAATAATCTTGCATGTAAATGAGCTATTGGCATGCTTGGCCATGGATTTAAAATGAGAACAACATTCAATTAAAAATATTTCAATTATGAAGTATGGGTTTGAAGTACTGCTAATTCCTAGAAAATAGATAATCATTTGCTCAAAGGTCAGCCAAATCTTTAGTGAATTATATTTCTTTTAAATTAATAGGAATCAATATTTATATAAATGTGTTCTCAACTAGACATACCTCACTTGAACACAATAAGGAACACCCTCCTAGGTCCCACAAAGCCTAAAGTGTAGGAGTAAAGACCTCAAAATCTTTTACTCTTTGTGTTGGCCACTAGCCTTAAAGATTCTTAACCATAAGAGTTGGCTACCCTTTAGAGAATTTCAAGGTTCTGATGGAGAAAACACTAGAAATTCCGATTGTAGGTGTTTTCCACATCTGTTTGCAGATTTAGATACCCTTTTTCCTAAAATAGATTCTTGTGTAGAAACCCAAATTTGGGACTAATTTTCCCAAGTTGGTGAATGAGTCCCAGTTGGTAAAAAAGTCAAATTCTAGATAGTGTTTTATATTTTCTTTCTAGTTACTTCCATGTTTCCAAGTGCACGTCACTCATTTCACTACTATGTTTTGTTTGCATTTATAAGGCATTTTCTAGCTCATTGCACTAAATTAGGGTTTTGCATTTCATCTCGCATTTCATTATCTTTTCCAAGTATAAATTTGGTGGTTAACCCCTTATTAGATCATATTCAGCCCCTAAAACAACCATCTTGCAAGATCTCTTTCTCCTTTGCAAGGAGATCTCAAGGGTTTGTTCTTGAGTGAAAGTTAGTGAAAATTGTCCTTTCTAGGTCCTAAATCCCTAGGTGTAAAGGTAGAAATTTTTTCCACTTTTCATGTACAAGCCTAGGAGAATTTTGAGTTTGTAGCTTGCGCAAAGATACGCTATTCATTTCTTTGATAGTCATGGGTTCATAAGTGCAAATCTGATAGTTTACAATAGAAACTTGTTGGACACTAGTGCCACATGTCACTTCG
>VDFB02374394.1:0-12117 GCA_007258455.2 Sequoia sempervirens | reverse complement strand
TACATACTTGGAAAAAAATAAATTTTAAATGAATTTATTTGATTCGCCAAAAGGTAAATCAAAAGTGGTTTTTTATCAGCATTTTGATAGGTGTAAAGGAGACTTTGTTATAGGTATGGTTTAAACCTAGTGGGGTTTTATCCAAGGGGGTTTGATTTAAGGTAGTTTGATCAAAACCTATTCAATTGGAATTCTTTAAATGGAACCTTTTAAGGCTTAAATCATTATATTTTCTAAAAATATGTGATTTCAGCAAAAATCGGGCCTCCCAAAAAATTGTAAACCGCCTTTGTGGGATTAGGCAACAATTTGTTATGGATGAAGAGAGATCAAGAAGATGAATATCATAATTGAAAAAGAAGTAATATCCAAGAAGAAAATAGAAAAATATTTGAAGATTTTTGAAAAGATCATTGTTGATCTGAAGACTCAAGTAGAAGAAGCTAAGATAGTTGAAGAAGTTATGATAAATAAGTTACTAGAAAGAGATGAAGATTGTGAGAAGCTTGAGGTAGAGATTGTTGCAGCCAAAAAAATGAGCTTAAGGAAAATCAGTAGTTGTAGTTGAAGTTCAATAAATATATTGAAACCCTAGATTATATATTGGAAGGTCAAAAAGTTTTTCTTGAAAAAAATAGAGTTTGTTTTGAAGGTCAAAAGAAAAAGGTGAAAAAAATAACCGTAAAAGATACCAAGGAAATTCTAGAAGTGATAGGTTTCATAAGTTCAAAATTAGAGAGGACATAAACAAGTAATGGAAGCATAACTCAAAATGATGGATTTATTCAAGTGTGGAGCAAAAGGAGGATATCCAAAAGGCAAGGATACAATACCAGGTCAAGTTTTTTTTTTTTTTTTTGGTTATTGTTTTAGTTGTAATGATTATGGACATAAGGCTATGGAATGTAGAAGAGTTCTGGTAAAAAGAAATAATTTTTTCAGTAATAATGCATTTGCACTTTTGTTAAATTTTAATATCATATGTTTCAAGTGCAACAATTTTGGACATATTACAGGGAACTATAGAAGTAATTTTGTGACTTAGTTACTGAAGAAAGGAAAGAGTGATGTTTTGGAAAAGGTTTGGAAGTAGGTTATGAAAGAGAAGAAGTTTGAGAAGTTTTTGATTTCAAAAACAATATTACATTCTCAGGAGAGGAAGAATCTATGCATTATTGACAATGGTTTCTCATCATATGGCTAGAGATAAAATTAAGTTCATGAATTTCAAAGAATTTGAAGGTGGTTCAATTACCCTTAGAAACAACTGAATTGCCAAAATTTTCAGTAAGGGTACTTTAACTCTTGATGGTGATAAAATAAAGACACATAATTTTTTATACATTGAATTTATAAAACATAATTTGTTGAGTGTCATTCAGATGCGTGGTAAGGGATATCAGCTATCCTTTAGTACTGATGGTTGTGAAATCAAAAAATCAAGTATCAGTGAGTTGATTGTAGAAGGAAGCAGGAAAGATGTAGTGATATTTATCACCTCAATGAGTTGAATGGAAAGAGATGTATCATTGCATAGAAGAATGAAAGTTAGCTTTGGCACAAAAGGTTAGAACATATGAATTTTGATGATACTATCAAGGTTAGTTCAAAAGGGCTGGTCCAAGATATGCCAAATTTCAAGAAACCTTAGTCAATCAGTTGCAAGCCATGTCATGAAGGGAAACAAACAAAGATAAAATATCCAACTAAGGAGTATTCCACATCAAATCCATTAGACTTGGTACATATAGATTTGTGCGAACCAATAGGGACTAAGAGTCCACAAGGAGACGTGTATTTCATGATGTTGATTGATGATTATACTAAGATGACTTGGATTACACATTTAAAAGAGAAGTCAAAAGATTTTGAGAAGTTCAAAGCATTTAAGGCTATGGTGGAGAATGAAACCAAAAGAAGAATCAAAGTCCTAAGATTAGATAGAGGTGGATAATTTACAACTAAGAAGTATGAGATATTTTATGAAGAGCATGGAATCTAGAGGTAGTTTTTTATCCCTAGAACACCACAGTAAAATGGAGTTGTTGAAAGAAAGAACCAAATTGTACAAGAAATGGAAAGGAAAATGTTATGTCAGGAAAAATTACTAGATATGTACTGTAGAGAAGCTACATAGATAGTTGTGTACATTTTGAACAGAGTTCAGATTAGAAAAAAGATATAGAAGAATCCATATGAGCTATGGAAAGGAAGATTGACATTAGTAAGGCGGTTCAAATTTTTTTTTAGCAAGTGCTATATCAAGAGAGATGAGGAGAATCTAGGTAAATTTGAATCAAGGTCAGATGAAGATATTTTTCTTGGTTATTCTTTAAGAAGAAAAGCTTATAGATGTTCTTCAAAAATATTGAAGAGGATGATTGAATGTACAAATGTAAAGGTTGATGAAACTATTCAGAGTACTACTATTCTAAAAGTTGAAGAGGAAGAGGAATTAGTTTGTAGTAACATTGAAGAACCATAAGAGGTTGTTTTAAAAACTCTAGCTAAGTATGTTCAAAGAAACCACTTTGCAAATCAGATTATTAGTGACAAAGATAGTGGGATTCTAACCTGAAACAGGTTGGAAAGATCAAAAGAAAAAGTAAATTTTTATTTACTATCAAAGATAGAACCTAAAAAATATAAAGAAGCAGACAATTAACAAAGGTTGGATTGATGATATGGAAGAAGAACTAAATTAGATCATGAAGAATGAAACTTGGGAACTTTTCCCAAGATCTAAGGATAAAAATGTGATTGGAACCAAGTGGGTATTTAGAAACAAGTTGAATGAAGAAGGTGAAGTGATCTAAAACAAAGCTAGACTTGTGTGGAAAGGATATGGTAAAGTTGAAGGTATATAATTTGAGGAGACTTTTACTTTGGTGACTAGACTAGAAGCAATTAGGATTTTTCTAGCTCTCTCATCATTCAATAATTTCAATGTGTATCAGATGGATGTGAAGTCAACATTCTTGAATGGATAACTTGAAGAAGAAGTTTACATTGAGCAACCAAAAGGATTTCAATGCACTAACAATCTGGATTATGTTTGTAGATTGAAGAAGGCTTTGTATGGACTCAAAGTTGGATGGATACTTGTAGCAGTAGGGATTCCAAAGAGGCTATATGGATAAAAAATTATACATAAAAATAGAAGGAGAACAATGTTGATAGTTGTGGTCTATGTTGATGACATCATTTTTGGAGGAAGTAGTGATAAAATGTGCAAAAAAATTTAGAAGGCTATGTAGAATGAGTTTCCGATGTCTAATAGAGCTTCTAAAGGTTTTGCAAAATTTTGAGCAGGTCTGTGTTTTGATCATGATTTTTGAGCCTTTTTTCCAAGGGTAGGTTAAGGTTTTGGCCTAGAAACCCTCACTTTACAAGCTTCCCATCATAAAACCTTGGGTGTTCTATTTTTTTGTTGACTTGTTGGAACTAGTTGTTGGTCACATCATGCTTTTATCAACCTAAGTTTTTCCTAAGTCAAACCAAAATATTTTGTCAAAAGGACTTAAGTCTTAAGCCTTTGATCTTGAGGGTCAAGTCTTGTCGGCCAAGTCATGGCCCCATTTTAAAACTAATGTTATTGGCATGTGTAGAATAGACCACCGTCCGATCACCAGACCTAATCCTAGTCGTTCCCACTAGCACCACATGATTAAAATAATGGCTTAACAAAGGCTGCGGGGTCCACGGGCTTTCAACACGTGTCCCTCCATAAGGTATGGGTCCTAGTATTGATGATGAACGTAGTACTTCAGGGTTTTTATCTAATGGATGAGATGCAACAGTGAGGTTAAATCTCAACTGTCCGCCTGCTAACCCCGTGGGACTTAAATATTAATTAATTTGAAGCCACGGGGATAGCAGACTTGTGACAAGTGGATTCCTTGGCCGCTTGAAGGAGGAAATGGTGGAGGCCATAGGTAGATGTGTTGGTACCTAGTTGGTTGGATTCTATTGGCCAATAATTGGCAAGCAATGGTGTCGGGAGTTCAAACTCGATCAACTCAAATCTGAGTCATCCAAAAGGCCACTTAACCAAGAGATCCATAACTTGCATTTAAAACTAGAGATATGAGCATGATAGCCATTTTTGCTTCTTGTGAATGGGAATTAATGGCAGAAGGCATTTGTAGGATTAATCAAACGTGATCCTTATGTGTGTGAATGATTACTCTCCTATAATTGTTAAGGTTGGTACACTGATTTTCATGTACCTGGGTAATTAACGGTGTTGATATGGATGATAGTGGTTGATCATCTACTCACTTGTGTGACCTTGGTTGAGC
This sequence comes from Sequoia sempervirens, assembly GCA_007258455.2. Taxonomy (NCBI): domain Eukaryota; kingdom Viridiplantae; phylum Streptophyta; class Pinopsida; order Cupressales; family Cupressaceae; genus Sequoia; species Sequoia sempervirens. The sequence goes on along the minus strand of VDFB02374394.1, from coordinate 7,816 downwards.
ATTGATAATCAACATGATCAAATTTCTTGATAAATGAGAGGCTGATTGCATTTTTTTTACTATTGTAATCAAGAGCTAAAGTTCTCTAAGTCTATGAGAAGAGTGTTCTGCATTTGAGAAATCTTGTCCTCAATGAAGATGAGTAAGTATATTGCTCCTGTGTCACCAGTGTAGAGTTCTCCAAGGATCAACCTTCGATAATCTCATAGTAATGCTCCAGGGAATGAGTAGAGCACACTGGGAATTGTTTAAACTCCTGTTAGTTCTTAAAAATGTTGGTTTGAAACCACAAGAGGTTGCCAAGCTCTTGATACATTTTAGGCTAACGAACAAGGCCAAATGGTATATTTGAACCTTCTTCTCTTCAGGCTCTACCAAACCTAGGTGGGTGCACCTATGCAAATGAGGTAGACTTAAGCTATATGTTTCCTACTTGATAAATCTATCCACAATGGCAATTGGGAGTGGGACAAATGAAATCCTAATAACTACTACTAAAATTTGAGATGTGAATGTTTAAATAAGATTTTATAAAATTATAAAATGGAATTGGTATGACCAATGCCTACTTTTGTTGGGCTAATGGAGTCAAGAGGTAAATGATATGTTTTTCCTATTTCTGGATAAAATTTGAATTGTTTGGAACTTTTATGAGCTTATGCCTGACATAAACGTGCAAGGATGCATTTATCAAGTTCTTCTTATTAATCCAAATGACCTTTTCTAGATTACTGTGATTAATTAAAAGAATTTAATCCTTCCTTGAAAGACCCAATTAATTGAACCACCCAAGAGCAAAAAATGTGCTTTGATAAATTGAAAATATCCTTGATACATCAATTTAAATAATAAGGAAATGTCAACCTTGGAGACAACCAATAATATGTTTAATTATTTCAACAAACAATTGACACCATAATTGGATCACCAAATTTATGCATTCTTCTCCATTATATAATTTTAAAAGATTTTATAAAATACAACATAATGTTCTACTGAGGTGATTGACCAACCTCTCCAACTACCTAACCTACTACTTCCTAAATCTAATGATGATCCATTAGATTTCATCTGGCATATATACATTATATCTTCAATAGTTGTGATCCTTCACTGTGTGTTGGCTGTAGCTCCTCATTATAATTTAATTAATTGCCTTTGGAAAATTAAAATATTTTAATATTCGTTATCTTTGTCTCCCATGAAAATTATTTCACAATAAACTTTAATTCGTTTGTTGGAAATCTTCACTTTTTCACCCAAAAATGTTTACCCGCTCTCATATCTCCTTTGGTGAAAAATGTCTTTATAAATTTTACCTGTTATGCTCTCCCAGGTAAAATAATTATCCACTTTTAAATTCCCTTTGTATTTACCTCCTCGGTGAAAATATGAAATATCATTTTCCACTATAGTCATACTTTATTAATATTTTGTCTACACTATGATCGTATGCATTCACTATATCGGGGTAATATATGACAACGAGGAGACATATTTTATCTTACATTGATATAAGAGAGTCTCTCCAATGCAGATTGTTGTAGGAAGATTGTATCGGTGAGACCTCGAAACACTCTTGCAGATATCGATGAGACTTCAAACCACTCTTGCAGATATCAATGAGACTTCATACCATTCTTGCCGATCGGCGAGACTTCAAACCATTCTTGTCGATCAGTATAACATATGAAGTCAAAAGGAGAAGGAAAACTCACTCCAATAGCACATGTTTCCCCTACATTTTTCTCTCATTTTATCGGTGAGACAAAATCAATTTCTTGCCAATGAGGGTCCATCAGCATGACATGTATGCTTGGGATGACTTGAGGATTTCACTTCAATAGTGTTGTTCTTTTCGATTGGTGAGAATTCAAACCAACTCTTGCTGATAGGTGTGATTATGAACCACTCTTGTAGATCGGTGAGACTATGAACCACTCTTGCAGATATTGGTGAGACTATGAACCACTTTAGATATCGGTGAGACTACGAATGGTCTCTCTAATGGAATTTTTCTTTGCAAGATGGTTTTGCATGAAAATGAATAGATCCAAAGTTATGATTTTTAAAAGTGCTCCTAGGGATAATTTTACAATTGAGTTTTCTGAGTTGTATAAATTTTTTTTGACATGACACATTCAAATTTTACCAAAATTTGAAGGTTCTAAAAAATCCAAAGGAAGAATGTAAGAAGGATGCTTGTGGCAAGAGACCTACATGAGTTGTAGTGAGAAGCAACTATAGGTTAAGGAATCGAGTTGTGACAGGACAGACAATAGAGGCTAAAGGAAAAGAACCTACATGGTTCATGAGAGGAATAAAGAGGAAGATAAGGTATGGTCGAGCTTCTTTGGGATGACTATTGACATCACTGATAGCCCCTCAGATAGTGAAATGAAGATGGATTTGGGTTATTGCCGGTACCTTATGGTTTTAAATGAGTTTTCTGACTTAGAGGAGGAGGTAGTAGCAGTCAACCCAATTTTAGTGAAGACACCCAATGGGCATATCTACTCCACTACTCATATGGATTATAATGAAGAAGAAGTGGTGGTCTCTCCCCTAGCCTTTGCAAAGAAAGAAGTGGGAATGTGTACTGTGGTTCTAGTCTGCTGAAAGAGATGGTACTCTTGGGTCTTAATTTTTTGTGTGATAGTAATATTGTTGTGGTGGTTGTTCTTGCACTCTAGATATGTGGGATTTTGTCTTTTATGCTAACTAGGGATGCCTTGGGCTAGTATCATAAAATATTTTGGCTTAATGTGGGTATGGAATGTAAAGGCTTGTTAGTAGTTAAAGGTGATTTTTGGAAGCATCGGCTGGTTCTTTTTGGTGATTGTTATGAATTTTGTTTCCCTTGTTCAGTAAATGATTACAAACAACCATTTGGGTAAATTCTGAAATGAAATTGAAATTTGTTTTGAAATGAAATTCACTTGAAATGTAATTGCAATTGAGCTAGCTTCTTGTTGCTCCCTTGATTTATAAAAGGGATTTCAAGGCTCATTGCAGGATGTTTGATTTTTGAGTCACAACATGGTCTAGGTAGAAGCTAGTTCTAGGAAGGAGCATACTGTAGAAAGCTTAAGGGATAGAAAAATAAATTGTCTTGGGTATAGGTCTTGTATGTAAAAATCTTAAATTAGTTTTATATAAGCTACGCATATCGAAACAAATCTTAGTTTTGAAATGAATACTCTCCTCTATAAATTTTTGCAAGTTATAAATAATTTTTTTAATTGTATTTGTGTTTATAGTCAATTGTTCAATTGAATGTGTGTCCTTATTTTTGCTTTAACTCAAAGAGTTGATTAAATGCTTGAAGAGGGTTGCAAATTTGTAAGAATTTGCATAGGATTTGGTAAGAAGATATGTTTCAGACATTGCGAGTTTTCATATTGAAAAGCACTGTGATAATATTCCACCAATTTTTGAATCAAATAGCTTATACATGTATTCCTGGTTATTGCATATTTGACTCTGTATGCTCGATTGATGAAGCACTGGTCTATTTGTTAAGAATTCTTGCAATTGAACGAATTGGTGATATTCCTAGCTATGGATTTACAATGAGATAAAAATTAATTAAATAATCTTTCAGTTATGAAATATGAGTTTGAAATATCCCCTTGTTCTTAGCAAATAGATAATCATTTACTTAAAGGTTAGCCAAATCTTTAGTGAATTACATTTATTTACAAATAATAGGAACTAATCTATGTATAGAAGTGTTCTCAATCAAATAAATAAAAATTAACACAATAAGGAATACCCTCCTAGGTTCCATGGAGCCTAAAGTGTAGGAGTAAAAACCCCAAAATCCTTTACTCATTGTGTTGGCCACTAGCCTAGGAATTTCTTGAGCATAAGGGTTGGCTACCCTTTAGACAATTTCAAGGTTTTGCTGGAAAAAACACCAAAAGAATTGGTGGCTCTGCTAGGGATGATATTTTCATTCTCTAGTTGTAGATTGTTGTATCAAAGGGAAAAAATATTTGTTGAATCTAAACTTTGGTTCAGATGGTGAGAAGCTCCTGGACCTGGAAGTGTTTTGGTTGCTACAAATTTCAGAGAATCTAAGTGTGACTCCATTGATGGAGAAGACCTAGAGTGAGATTTACTTTTGAAGAAACTTCATATTTTTTGAAGTTGAATCCTACGAAAAGAGGTGGTGACTCTATCTAAAGAACCTGATAAAGAATGCAAAATGTTCCAGATCTTGCAAATTTGTAGTCAAGGAAGAGAGATTGATAGCTGCCACAAATTTCCAAGTATTCTCATAGAATTCAAAGAAGTATTGTTATATTTGCAAGAAAATTATGAGAAATATTCAAGACTTAATATTGTAAATGATTCCTTGCTAGGTGAAGTAGCACAAAATGAGGGAATAGTAGTGATAATTTTGTATGCTTTTAAAGTGTAAATTGAGATTTTTGTATTATTATGAAGAAGCATGTTATGTTTTAAGATCTTAAGTAAAATATATAGAGGGTTTGCATCATCAAATGCTTAAAATCATAATGGAAAAAGGAATTTGAATTTCCTTTGTAATTATAAGATAGACCTGATAAGATTTGTGACATCGTGGGAAATGCATTATCCATTTGCGCATCCTTAAAGGGAATCAAATATAACAATATATAATAGGAAACCTCTATCATATTAAAGAAATTTCAATACCGAAAGGTACAAATCTATAGATTTTAGCAACATTTGTGGTTATCCAAATATTGTACCACCCAAGATCAGAGAAAACATACCAAATTTTAATGGTAGAAAGTCTTAATCAGTAAGCAAACATCTACAAGAGTTTGTTGATGTGATGGGATATTATGAATTGGAATTTGAAGATGTCATGAAATTGTTTGTTCAATCTCTAAAAGGAGATGTAAGAGATTGGTTCTCATATTTACCAGGATCTTCTATAAATTCATGGGATAAGTTTAAAGTAGTTTTCATGGAGCAATTTGGTTGAAGGATCGATTGAATCTTGATAAGGAAAAAGTTCATGAGCATGGATAAAGAAAAGGATGAGTTAGTCTCCTCTTTTAATCTCCAATTTTCAAAGATAATAAGACAAATACCGGAAAGAATAAGATCAAGTGATGCAGAATGCTTAGTCATGTACTTAGGTGTATTTGATAAAAAGATGAGTTACCTACTAAGAGACAAAGATCCCACAACACTGCACCAAACATATCAAATTGCTATAGACATTGAGAACAACTTGAAATAATCAATGATGAAAGGATATTCAACCATTAGTATTGGTCCTTCTAGTACATCTCAAGAAAATAGAACCAATGGGTCAATCATTAGAAATTTTTGTCAGGATGATAATTTTCCTAATATTCCAATTTCCCCATCACCACAACATGAAGATCATAGGGAGATCCAAATTGAATGTCCACAAGATCAAAGCAAAGCTAATCAAGTGTCTTCTATTAAAAGATTGTGTGAAATGAAAAGGCACAAAGGAGAATCACCTTATGATTTGTTCTCTATATTTGTGGATGCTTTGTTGGCAGTACCTAAGAGTATCAGGCCAGAAGATTCAATATGCATTGATATATTTTGTGAAATATACCAATCAGGACTGAGTACCCTGCTAAAGGATTTAAAACCTTATATTTTAAGCCAAGTAATTGATTGGATAAAGATTGTAGAGGGAGCTGAGAATAATTATGCACAACATATGAAACCCCTAGATGTTAGTGGGTATTGTCCTACAGAGAAGGATCAAGAAGTAATGCAAAGAGATGCAAAAAGTGCATTAGGACATGAACATCCACTCTGTGATATGGGAGAATATAATGATTGTAATCAATTCACAAATGACATATCTAAAATTTAGTGCAACAGTGATGAAGATGAAGATATGCAACATGATGACAAAAGGGATATTCCTGACTTACGTTCATGGGATGTCTTGAATAGTGATGAAATGGAAGAGGTACACGAAGTTATCCCATGTTGTGATTTTATCAATAGCAATGGTGCTAATACTAATGATGCCTTATCACAAACCAATGATCAAGGTATTGAAAATGAATGTGTACACATCCAATATGATCAACTTGAATGTAGTCTCAGTATTGGTGAGTTTTCATGTTGTGGTAGTTGTGATGGCATTGATTCATATCATTCCTCTATTGAGTATGATTATCCATATGCAGTGGAGATTGAATCCCGTCCTTTAAGGAGATATGTTGATAACAATAAGAATGTTTATTTGCTTGGAAATGAGCAATTTTCTTCATGTGAAGATTTCTTAGAATGTGAGTCAATGACGTCAACTAAAAATGAGGTTAAATTTTTTGAGGGTGGTTCTCCATGTTCTTCAAGTGATTACAATGATTTTGACTATAATGATGATTTGCAAGATTTAAATCTCCATGCCGAGGAGGCAAAAGCTCCCATGACAACAGTGAATACAATGGATAATCCTTTATTTGATGAGCCTCCATCTCCACCAACTAATAGAAGTAATGATCCTTATTGGTGCAGAGATAATCCACTCTTTAAGGATTCTGATGAAGCATTTGATGCATGGTCAGGATATGGTTGTGAGCAAACAAAGCGATACACTGATAATTTTTTTGAGAGCAGTGCTTATGAGTCTTTCACATTTGGGACTAATGTTGTAGGTAGGATTAAAGATCGTGATGAGGTTGAAGTTTCTGAATGTTTCTAGCAAGAATATAACTGCTCTTATGGGAATTATTTATAAATATTTCAATTTCTTGAGGGATGCAATGATCCAAGCATCCATAATATTAATTGCTCGCAAGTGGATGGAAATATTGCATTGGAAATATATTTGGAATGTGATTTGAGTTTGCAATCAATGGAGTATGCTACTAGAGTGAATGAGGAATAACATGGAGGCAATAGTGCCGTTGTTCCAGGTGTTAATCATAAATACAGTGTTAGAAACGATGAAGGAATTGAAGAATATATTGGTTCCTCAACTACTCATGGATGTTTGTATGGACTGAAGATGGGAAGATTAACTGCATGGGAAGAAAATGATGTGCACACTGATGAAAGGAAGGGTTCAGTGTGGAATTACTAGATTATGCATCATGATACACATGTGGATCATGGATTAGCAATATTTCCCTTTGATAACATTTGATAAAATATTGATGAATTGTAAAATATTGTTGACATTACAAATTTTTTTGAGTTGCATGAAAAGAAATCAAGCAATAGGGTGATCCCACAATACTGGTTTACAATTTTTGGCCAAATTGGACATTGAACTAATTTTTTCTAACTAAATATTCACTTTCGGGCACCTATAGCAGCTAAACTGTGAAGAATTTGAAGATGATGCAAACTAGTGATTTGTGACATTTTGTTTGTAGGTTCTAAATATATTTTTTCAAAAAAAATTGAATGATATTGCACTTCTTTTTCCATCTCCTTCGAAAACTAGTTTTTTCAGTAAACACCATTTTTAAGGAGTGATGCTCACCGTATACAACATAGCTTTTTTTCCATGAAGGATAAAATTCTATTTTTTTTGAATTTATATTTGTAACTATGATATCTAGTGCTTTCATTTGGTTTCATAGTGTTTTATTGAATATTTTTTCCTTAATCAAATTTTGAAGTCAAACCAATTACAATTCAGACATAGGCGGACCGTATACAACATAATTTTATTTGTATGTATCAAAATTCAATTTTTCTTTTTTACTAGATCAAGGACATCAATATCTAGTGCATTGATATTTTTCAATTTATTTTTTGATAATATACTATTTTTCCACATGTGTAGAACAAAGAGCTTGATTTTTGGTGAAAA